>JAKULF010000016.1:600000-789404 GCA_022661535.1 Eutypa lata
GCCCTTTTTCGACAGCGAGAAACCTAGCGGAGACGACCAGGACAGCCTTGCGATGACGAGTAAGGGCTTAGACTCTGGCTCAAATGCAAGAGCTGGGTCATTTTCCAAGGCTACCTTCACAGCCTTCTCTTCTACAGGTGATGTTTCCCACACTCCGGAGGAACAGGATGAGGCCCGATTGTTTCTCTGGGAGAAGAGCTACGAACGTCTATTGTCAGAGAATTCAGAGGACAAGGCCAATGACACGACAATCGTAACACCCGAGCACAAGTTACACTTATGTGACGATGACGATTCCGAGATACTTGCTTAGAGCTATGCACCATTGTAGAAACATTGGATTTGTCAGTAAGGAAAGATTGTATTTGCTACGTGGCAAAATATTATGTGCTGGGATCATATGCTGGGAAGGAAATGTCACATATGAAATGCGGACAAGATGTTGACAAGGAAAAGGAGGGATGCATGCTCAAGAGCATATCATGAATAAGTAACCATAGTAATATACTGCTAATTGCTGAGAGATTTCCGTAAGAGAGAATATAGGAATATAAGCTATAATAAGCGTTCAAACTAATAACGTTTGGACGCCCGTACTTTTACCGAAATCCAAGAGAGAAGCTACCACATTGACTGACCGAATGACCCCTTCTCAAGGACAATTACAAGGCTGGTGTATCCGCATAGTAATATATCGTATCGTGAGTTCTCTTTCCATTCGCACCACCCATTGCAACAATGGTGTCCCTAATATGCTTGTTGTCTTCGGGGGAGATCTCGACGCTAACAGCGCCCAAGTTCTGCTCCAAGTACTTGGGTGTCTTCGTGCCCGGGTTGGGGAAGAAATCCGGTCCCTGGGCCATGATCCAAGCGAGGACGACCTGGGCAGGGGTGGCGCCTTTCTTGGCTGCCAGCTGCTCGAAGATCTTGACCAGGTCCAGATTCTTAGAGAAGTTCTCGGGACTGAATCGCGACAGGTTTCGACGACCGTCTTTCTCTTCCAGATCGTCGAGGGTCTTGTACCTGCCCGTCAAGAATCCTCTCCCGAGGGGTGAATAGGTCACGATGGCTACCCCGAGGTCACGGCATGTGTCTAGGAGGTTGGTACCGGACTCGGCCTCGATGTCTAGCGTCCACGGGTTGTATTCGATCTGGACCGCGGAGATGGGATGGACGGCATAACCACGTCGGAGGGTGTCGGAGGAGCACTCGGAGAATCCAATGTGCTTGATCTTGCCCTCCCTACAGATAAGGTAAGTATGAATTTCTCAACTACGTGTATATGAAAGAGAGCAAATCAAGAGAAGGGTTATCAGATGGCATCGTTTAGCTTACTTCTTCAACTGCATCAGAGCCTCCATTGTCTTCTCAACCGGGGTTTTACGATCAAACCGGTGGACGTAGAAGAGATCAATATAATCGGTGCCAAACTTCTGGAGACTCTCTTCACACGAAGCTATGCAGTGCTCTGGTGTGCTGTCGACAGAGAGGCTGATCTTTCCACCCTCGCCGATGGTCCAGCCTAGACCGAACTTGGTGGCGAGGAATATATCCTTTCGACGCTCGGGGTGGAGCTTAAACCACTTGCCGACGAATACTTCGTTATCACCGTACCCAGCGGCGGTGTCCCAGAAAGTCGAGCCCAACTCCCAGGCTCGATCTAAGATCTTGTAGCGCTCCTCGTCAGGTCTAGATTTGGTGTCAGTAATCACTATCTCGCTATTGCGTCGTCTCAGTGTCACTTACGGGGCTTTTCCATATGCAGCACTAAGCTCCATGAGTCCGAATCCGAGGGCAGGGACTTGCGGGCCGTTCTTGCCCAGCTGGCGGGTTGGAAGACGTTGCGAAGCCATTTCGAAAGTGAGATGAATGTGATTATTATGTCTTTGGATTCTGGAGAATGGGTTAAGGCGGGAAAACATGGCCCTGGTAGGCAAAGAATGTGTGCTTTATAGTAGATACCGATATATGGATTCGATGGGAGAGCGAGGTTAAGATGATGGAATTCATGATTAAGTCGAACAAAGGCTGAAAAGCTCGATGAGGTTAGCAATCGAAGGTAAAGCTAGGCATAGTAGAGTAGGTGAATCTCCAAAATGCAGCGTTGGGTTATACGACAGGACTTAACCGGGTCAATTGCTTAAATCCGATTTTCCGCATATTTCCAGGGCTGTAGCTGCTTACATAAATGAAAGTACCTACAGAAGACTGATAACTATCTTGGAACATTGAACCAAGCTATTGGAAGTCATTGAAGAAGAGACTGTCTCACTAGGAATTCCTGCTCCGTTGCCCGACCCTCCTTTGTCCGAGACTCCGAGGCTTTCGCATGATCCGTGTTAGATATTGTTGTCATGTCTCGTGTCATAATAATTATCCTCGACCCTTTGTGGCCTCACGGAGTTTGGCAGAGCCGGTTCAACTGTGCATAAGCAATGCTACAGACACTATTCTTTTGCTTTCTATTAATACGGCACCTTATCAGCCTCCCATCGTAGTTGCAAAGCCAACAGGTTTTAGCTCTATGAAGTTGTTCACAATTATATCAATGTATAAAACAAAGTATTTACAGTAATTATTATAATACCGTTGTTTTATAAATAACTTACAATATATACGTTTAAGACCTATCGTAGTCGTAGTGTTCAAGGCAAGTTAGTGGCTACACGTCACTTACAGACTAATGACCACGTTTACCTATCTAATCCTGAATCAACTTTCTTAGCTGTACCAAACCACGTTCGCAGGGCCTGATTCGAGATCCAAATGTGCAACCGGGGCAGCTGTCGTCTCCTCGCCACTTGCGTCAATCTTCCACATCTCGATGAAGTTCGATCCACTATCCGTGATGGCAAAGTAGTCCTCGCTGAATGGCGCTGGCGATACCGCGTTGGCAGATCCACCGCTATTGGTGGTGGGGGTCAGGAACAGCTGCTCAGTTATAGCTCCTGTCTTGCTATCGAGTGCGAAAGCGGAAACATAGCCCGGTATATCTGTCGTCCGGGAGCGTGTTGCTGCGAGAAGATACTTGGGCGATGTGGCGCTGCTGTTGATGCTCGGAATGGAAATGAGCACCTCATCAGCCCAATAGGAGGACGAGTTGGTGAATCCTAACTAGCGTTAGCGATTTGGTGGTATACGAAAGCTCAGTTTAATAACTTACCACTCGGAAGAACAGAGTAGGTTGTGTTAGTAAATGTCAATTCTCCTGTTGCTGTATTACGCTTGTAGGTCGCGATAGAATTTGCGGCCTCATACACGACGTATACCCATTGGCCGTTAGGGTGGACGGTTACATGTCGGGGGTCGGAGCCGTCGGCAGCCGCTAAGTACTGGACTTCCTCGATTGTCCCAGTTTCCTTATCGTAGCTGTGTACCCAGACAGCATTGCCCATGTCATCCGCCGAGTAGATGAAGTCATTGTTGGGACTCAACGCGGTTCCATGGACACCTGCTGCACTGTCGTAGGTAGCGTTCGCGAAATTCTCCTCCAGCTCTCCGGATTCGCCCACCGAGATCGCTAGAGTAGGGCAACCCTCGCTATATGATGTAGCAAAGACCGTATATGGTGACTCGGGAGAAGCAGTGATGAAATTCGCATTGGTACCTAAGTATGTTAGCTGTGTGCAGATCAGACCTCCCGGACAGTCACTTACAGTCTCCAGATATAGTGATGTTGCTCTGGTACGTCAAGCTTAGCTCGTCCGTAATAGCATAGCTCTGATAAGCTCCAGTTGTGCCGACAAATAGGTTCTTCTTCTGAGCCTATATAACACAGTTAACAAAGGGCGGTCTCACAACTATGTAAGGCCCACCTACATCAATAGCGATCCATTTGGAGCCTGAGGTTGCGCTAGTAGTGATGTTGTTGGCTAATGTAAGCGTTGACGCTGCTTCGTCGAACTCGACACCAACAATGGCTGTGCCAGAGAAGAATCCCGAAAAGAAGTAGTGCGTATCACACAATACAGGCGTGACACCAGCCGCGAATAGAAGAGAGGAGCGCATCGTGAAATAATGCAGAAAACTGACTGACCGACGTCTCAGCACATCTCTTTCACGAGTCTTGACGGGCGTTGGGAGTATTTATATTATTAACTCTGTTACTAGTTAAGTACATAATGGCAAGGGGGCCAAGCACTTGAGAGCGGGTACAAACCCATCTCATCAATCAACTGCCGGGCGACTAGTTACTCTCCACTCCTTGCTAGTGAGTTGCGGCTCTCGACATAGGAAATGACGTTTCATGGTCGAATGCACCAATAAGATTGCAACAATTGCTAACTTTGGTCTACGCGGACACGCGTCTAGGTATAGGGTAGCGAGGAAACATAAAACAAATTAGCAGGGTTCAGTGTCAAAGTTTCACCATGCATGTTGTTTACTCGAGACTCCTTACGTACGGTTGCTTTCAGTTTACAAACATACAGGATTAACCTTGATTCGTTAGGGTAGAACTAGGTAGTCAGCATTTCACGGCCCCAATGTCGTTCTCTCACGATAATGCTGTACATACATTCAGACATCATGCCTGGCTAGAGACGTAAAAGCTTACGCGTAGATAGCGGCCCCACCCTCCCCACATCCCTTGAGTTCTCCAGATCTTGGCAGGGGATGTTCCGCCGCTATTGATGGATAGTAGATGCTAACTAAGATTGGGGCGGAACATATTCGTAGAGTTAAGGGACGAAAACTAATCATGAATTTATGATAAGATAGATAATCATACATGTTGCATTTTATAATATAGATGTTGACATAATGTAGGGCCATGTCAGGTATTGCCAGGAAGCTTAGTTCTGCATTTGTGTCTATGTAAGTTAAGAATCTAAGGCTAGATATAGCCTCATACGCCTTGCTGCTGCCTTGCCATTGATGCCCCTAGCTCCTTAGAGCTCCTTTAACCCTTTTGTCTCCTTCAGACTCCATTTGGCCTTTCAAAATCCTTAGGAACAATGCAACCACTTCGACACAATACATCCTTTTATCCTAGATGCTGGCAGATGATTTTTATTATAAGATAAAATAAAAGAAACATTTATAACGTAAGTTTCTTTTTTCTTTTTCTTTTTCTTTTTCTTTTCGGAAATAATAAACTTAAATATTTAATTATTAATTGATGATTGTTTTTTACGGTGATATTTACGTATTATTCCTTTATACACTACACCTATACCTTAGATTTTACTGCTCTAATTACTTAACATAACACAACGTTTCTTAAATAATCTATACTTCTTGCTCTAAAACTGTACAACCAACATACGTTTACTATAACCATCAATAATTCGTCCTGCCATTTTGCCAGTACCATACCATCGAAACCCTCCGGCTTGTCCCCCCTTCTCTTCGGGTTACTAGTAAGAAGCATTGTCCTTATTTGGGGTGACTGAAGACAATCGGGTTCGATCCGGACACCTTGAGATAATCAAAATCTGCAAGGTTGATACCATTATGGGCAAAAACTGTTGTACGCTTATCGCAAGCTGAAAAATCAGGCGAATCAGCGAACAATGCCGGGCAGTACACCTTGCTTGAGTCGCTGATTTTTGAGGTTAGCTGAAGGTCATGGCCAGGTCTAAAACAGTAGACTAACTAGTTTTGAAAGGTAATCCTAAACCAGTCGCCGTAATTCACTTCACTCCTTTGGTAGCCGGTGTTTATTCCACTCCCTTGGGCTAAGAAGTCATAAGCAGCACGAAACTCAGTCCACAGGGATGGTCACTCACAGCTTTGCTGTCCCGTAGTTGCTGGTAGGACATCAGCAGGTCCCCCAATGCTGTTCCAATCAATGCTACGCCACGGGAACTCTTCCGCACTTGTGGTCGTAGGGTCGATCTGTCTGGTTTGACGATCGCTCAAATTGTCGCTTCGAAACGGTATGAGACTGGCCCCTGATTCAACGTAATGGGTGTCGGACACAGATCCCGTTGCAATCCTTTGCCTGGTTTGCCCGAGTCAGAGATACGAGCATCGCGACAAAAGGCCTAGGAGACCTACCACACCCTTTCCCCTCCATATCGACAGAGCATGACATAACAGTCCTCCTCAGCAATATCCTGCCAACCAGCGACGTTAAAGGTTGCATCGATAGGGCTGTTTCTGTTGTTGCGTTTCGCGAATTCAATCCCGGCACGATGCTGGATGCTTCCACGGGATGAGACGATTGGAGCAGCTACAGTATAGCTTGAGTATAGCAAGAGCATGAGAAATTGGAGGACGGCACTTGGAGACTTCATTATGTAAAAATGGTATTCTAAATGTAGGTCTCTGGCCAGCGCTGAAATGAGATTGATAGTTATAAGGTCAGACGAACTCTAGGAGACTTAAGCTGCGAGAACAATGAGTATTTATATCGTGACAGACTCCTTGACGCTACATAGTGGTCCTATATTTGCCGGAAGGCGGTTCGTAGCCGTTTAATGGTCTTGCAGCCGTCTTCATGCTTATGGAACCGGGCACTGGGGATTCAAGATCAGGCGAACTAGATCATCTGCATAACTTCACAAACTCTTGAGAGGCGTCCCTCCCGTAAGACATGTTATTATTGCATCATACGTGAGGTTGAATTTGTTGGTGTTCTAAATCTAGACATCACAGGTCGTAGGAAGTCAAATGGCGTTGCTTACTATTACGATAACTATGATACCTACCGTCTAAGACAGAAGTTCCAACCATTCACGGCTACATACTCGATTCGTGGGTGATCGAAAACAACCTTTCTGGACTACTAGGTCTAACGTCATTTCCGTAGGATGATGTTAACCTGCTGCTTAGGATTACATTCACGCACAAACATCAATTTGAAACCGCCTCTTTTGGGGCGTGTGCAACGAGCACCGTGGTAAGAGGAGGCGGACTGGAGATGAAAATATTAATATACTATTATTGGCAAACTTCACGAATAAATTTGGTAGTGAAGAAGATACAGCACAGTAGAAGCTATTATTAGGTTGCTGGTAAAAAGGCATCAAAGCCCCAAGGCAGCGCGTAGCCGTGTAGGTGTGGCTGTTCTGAAGCTTATGCACGCTTTGTCTAGTAAGTGAGGGGTACCAGCCATCTGTACGACGCACCTAGAAAACTGGCATCTTGCCTCGACCTTTTCTTCGGAGAGGCTCCAAGCATCTCATCTCTCGAACCTATTGCTGAAGCAGATCGACAATCCCATCATGACCCGCATCTTGCTATTCTGTATCGCCAAAGAGGCTATGTCTGTAAGCAAAACCATAGTCCGTAGCTAGGACCAACTTGAGCTGATGGACCCTTTTTAGCTTGTTCCCAAGGTCTTGTCTGTCGAGAAAGAGAATCAAGATACCTATCCGTTCTTCCTAGTAGAGTCTCGCGAGGTGGAAACCCCCACCGACTCTCCGGACAGAGACTTGTTCAGATTTGAACTGAAAAACACAGAAGTTTTCCAAACCGATTTCTTCGGCGCCTCCGAGGAGGATTGCCAAAGCTGGGCACTCCAGCAGATGGAGCGTTTCAACTTCATCGAGCAAGATATTATCGCTATCTTGGACAAGCACTCTGTCACCGACGGATCACTCTTGATCAAGTATTACAGACGCAGTCCTGGTTTTCAACTTCCAGGATTCGACGCCCTGCTTCCTCCGGAGAAGGGCAGATGGTACACTTTCCGTGTCCTGTACCCACAAGCATCTAGAGTTCATGCGGACCTCATACACACGGCGCCTGATGTCACTTACCCCTTCTACTTTGGGCGTAAGGATGAGCTTACGGACAAGAATGGCATCTTCGATGTCGACAAAGCGGTAAAGCTGAGCATCGGAGAGAAAATCGATATCACTGAGGAAAGCATGTAACTAGTAAGGATTGGACGAATACGATGAGTGGTCACTGGACTGATGAAAGCCCTGATTAAACTCAGATAAAGGCGGACCTGGTATTTAATAACTGCTGTTTTCAGCTATTGTTTAAATTTACGACTCTAGGGGTATTCGCATCATGTTGTACTTATGGCAATATTGATATGAGAGGTAGCACAAACGTAATTCTTTCTTCTACCAGATCCCACTGAATCTCACAGGTTGACAAGGGATACACAATATATTATAATTGGCCCACTGGCGCCACAAGATGTAGTCAAATGAACCGAAGCCGTGAGCCCAGTTGATGACCATAAAGTTCGCTCTTAAGCAGTAACCCACTTAATGTCATATGGGGCTGGATGGTGTCTTCCAAAGCCATCTTCCTAAGCAATTATTCAGGTGATGGTGGGGATAATTATATGGCGATCTGTTTCATCCTTCACGTCCTACTCCTCAAAGGTGACCATCCAAAGGACCTCGGGCTCTATTTAGATCCCACGACTATAAAAGACAGCGAGCCAACGGCTTAAGTCGTCGCTGATCGCTACTTATCTCAGCTGTAGGTGTAAGTTCGACTCACATCATTTGACTAGGCGTGGCTGGCCAGGTGTAAACGCCCTATAAGCAGTCGCTTCCCATAGATGTACTATTTATCGGCTATGCAGTGATGATGAAATACATGATGTCATGGCTCTCGGCCATTGCAAGTAAGATATGGACTGTGCGATACATTAAGATGCAGAAAATCTAGCAGGCAGCTATTTTTGGGGTCATCTGTAAATACATTGCCTGGAAATGACACCGCGTATATCTCATAGCGCGAATAAGCCGTTGATAGATGATGACAACTACAATAGCAGTAGACAGCAAGAAGCCACGAGAGTGTAGAAACCAAGGGCCTAATGGGATACACGTTAGGTATGGCATTCTTCTGGCTTCCTTTCCTGTCCATAGCTATAAAATGATAACCGTTTCCCGTCTCTGGGAAGCGATAAGTCAGGGAAGCAACACCGTACTTTACATCAACATACTTTGTCCAAATACCATAACCACATCCACTTGCTATTCCGAACTCCAGTTCCTAAGCTCCAATAAGACGCAATAACAACGACAACTTCGACTTTTTGAAACCAATTTTCAGACTTAAAGATGCGCTCTACGTCGGTCATCTCCGCTCTTTTCGTAGCTACTAGTGTAGTAGCCTCGCTGGTCCCTAAGGTAACCCGGCGCGAGCCCGAACAATTTGTTCCCCTCTGGGAAGAGCAACTCCAAGGGGGTGGAGTGCTCGAGTATCTGGGTCCAGACCCTACAACCACTACGCCTACACGTTCGCTCAACGTCCCGCGCAAAGCCTGCTCGTCCAACCCGCAGCCGAGTTGCGATACAAGCCACGCTGCAAACAACGAGCTCTGCTCGGAGCTGGTCGACAGCCTTTATGCCACGTCCCGGAATACCGTCCAAAAATCTCCACGGCAGGTGTGTTACAAAGAGAACGACTCGTTCTGTTGCACCAGCTGGTCCGACGCGGTCAACTCCCTCACCCAAGGCGACCTGGCAGATAATGCCAATGCAATCTTGAAGCAGTGCACCATAAATGGCATCTCCGGGCAAATTAATGGTGTTAATCTCGGGGGGGTTTGTCTTGACCAATGCCTTTCCGACCGTGGCAAAGGTTGCACTTAAGGGCCACAAGGACTTGGCGAATCACCAAGGATATATTTGGAATGGGAACTCAAAGCTCTAGATACATGAGGATACTCGTGTAGGGGTCTTTTGGTCGATAGTATAGTTACTTATGTGTTCATCAGCCTTTTATATGTCGTTTTCAAGCAGCAGCATCTGAAGCGCATAGAAAGAATGAAGGGTTTGAGCCAAGCGAGGTTCTTCTGCATAATGCCCTACTCTGTAGAGTACATGGTACAAGCAGTGGGACAGTGTATCTTTCGTATGAGGAGGACATATATGCAAGGAAAGCCTTCATCTTCTCCTAGAGTATTTAGAACTGGTTAGGCAATTATCACTCTTTTCCTGCATTTCTCTATTTCCCTCATCGACCAACCAGATACAAGACTAAGTGACACTGTGGGATCTGCTATTTAAACTTGTAGGAATATAAGCCATAACAAGCGTCCAAAACGTAACGTTCGGACGCCGTACTTTTGCCGAATCTTGGAAAGCTAAGCTAACCCTTGCAACGACTCCCACTTCAGGAGCATGTATGACAGGCCTTGGATGGTGACCCTCACTCGCAGCCCAGGGCGCCTCACCAGGCCTGCGTAAAGGCGGTACCGCAGACGTGTCAAATGAAAGGGATCACTTAGAGGTTAGTGTATTGTATTGTTCTAAATGTGGATATTAACACTTACCGCTTCTTTGACCTAAAGAAATGAAGCTGTGGGACAACGCGTATATTGATGATGATGCATCTGTTGTTGTATACTGTAGACTATGACACGCGTACGTGTAAGCTCTCGAGTAGGTCTAGGGTAAGCTATGACTAACAGTTGGACTTATAGGAACAAGGTGCACCCCTGGTATCTAATAGTAATCTGACGCTAGCCGATGGCTTTGATCTCGAGGAAGTTTATCAATGTTAAGATGCGAGGTTTTACATTGAGAATGAAGTGAAAAGGGGCATCACTTAGCCATTTGTTAATAATATTAAGTTTTAAATTAAAATATTCAAATCATAATAACTTTATTAAAGTCAATGGCCCCATCGCAGACCCTAAGCTATATGGCATTCTGTCCGTCGTGATAATTAACAAGGTAGAAGCAGCAACATAAATTCTCAGCAGACGCAGTAATAAATACAGCAACAGGCCCAGCTTCGTAACAATCGAGATGGTCACCAACACGAGCCCTGGAAAATCAGAATTCACGCACATGGATGACAATGGCAATGAATACAAACTGTACCCTACATGCTTAACTCAAGTCTCGGGGTAGTTGCTACACCGCGCTATCGACCACTAATAGAACTGGCTGAGAGGCAGATGCTTATGTAGATCTTGGAACTGCTGTCCCGTGGGAAGTTATCCGTGGTATTGAATGACGACCTCTATGAATTATTTGAACGCTCGCAAACTAGTCTCATGCTTGCTCTTCACTGCGGGACCCGTTCGACTACGACGTCTGACCCTCTCATCCACGAACTCATCGGCACACAGAACACGATTACTCGGCTTGCTGCCAGCCCTAGCCTTCCGAACATGTTTCCATTCCTCCGGCACCTACCAGCTCGGATATCGCTGCGGCGAAAAGTGGCCAACCGGCTGTATCATATGTAAAGAGGATTATAAATGAAACTATTCGAGGTTGGGAAGCGACACAAAGGTTGGAATGCAACTACCGCGACGCTGTCCGTCGCTAGGAAGCACGCAGCCCTAACCCCACACCGAACGAGAATCTTGCATATCTTCTCGCAACAAGTGTTCACGGTGGCGCAGAGACGAGCCCGCGGCAGACGCTGTGGCTTTCCGTCGCCGCAGTACGCAAGCCGGAATCCATGCGCATTGTCCGGAAAGCCCTTGATGCAGTTGTTGGTTGGGACCATCTACTAGCGTTCGTAGATCGGCCGCGCCTAGCATATCGAGGCTGTAGTGCTAGAGTTGATGCGCTGACGTCCTGTGGTGCCAAGTAGCATTGTCAGGACAGTCGACGCAGCAGACAAATACCAGGAGTTTCACATTGCCAAAGGAATCACCGTATTTTCAAATACTTAGGCCATCTAGAGTGACGTAGATGTATTCGGAGAAGCTGGGGAATCTAGAGGAGTTCTACCATGACAGATGGCTAGAAGGTCGCTTGATGGACAAGCTATAAGCCGCTCTGTCCGCCCCGATCTTGGGCCAAGGCAAACGGAGTTGTCCTGGAAAGCGCATCGCTACTATGGGTATTCGACTTCGACAAGGTTGAGGAATTCGATCCCGAAGTTATGGCTGTTTGGGGGTTTCAGCCGTGCCTGCTCCGTAAAGAGTAAGGCTAAAAGGCTAAAGGCTCGTGGACCCTGGGTCTCCGACGTCGTCAGGTGTGAATGGGTTTCAGCTGAAAGGGGTTTGGAGAAGCTAACGAGAAGTGCAAGCTAATAGGTACTTAGTATTCATGGGATGATGTTTAACTAACGGCAAGTTCCGGACAGCTAGTTCCAAGTGGGGACTTACTTAACTACGTACGTATGTACCTTGTGCTGAAGAGTGACGATGAAAAGAAAGGAAGATATCAAATCAATGATATTCGTTACTAATAGATGATTGATAATAATATAGAACATAAACTTTCATAATACCTACAGACCTAGCATTGCAAACTTAAGTGCTTGGATTTCTCACATGCTACGGGATGATGCCACTACTGGCGCTCAAGTACTACAAGTATACCAGCTCTGCGATATCTCCAAGGATGAAGCTCTTGACGAAGACTAAGTCAAAAAGCCCCGGTGCGGATAGGTGGGGGGGCGTGGCCAAAAATAGACTTAAGTACATAGTAAATCTAGAACGATAATCCTACAACTATCCATACATAAAAACGCATTTCGCTCCGTGTCCAATTCATTGTCAAGTCATTCACTCCCTCTGCTCGCTCACATATCAGCCTATTTCCCAGCTTGGCGTTTTAAGTAAGCTAACTTGAGTAACCAATAGGCTGGTATTACTGCGTAGTAAGCGGAGTGCGTGGCATTTAACGTTACTCTAATGCTATATTAATATCGGAAGACTCACGGATTGCCACGTGCTTGTCCATTTCATCCATCGTCGTTTGTCAACTCAAATACCCAAGGAACTTCTTAGGCTTCTAACAGTTGACGTTGCTTGAGCACAACTTGCCCAGTATGGCTCTCATCGCACCTGCGCAAACGCTTACTTTACCCGACCAACGCGTTCTCTCCTATGCCATCTATGGTTCACCAGATGCCAAAGCGGTTGTCTTCTACCACCATGGCTTTCCATCCAGCCGCGATGAGGCATTGCTATATCACGAAGCTGCACAACGTCACAATATTCGACTAATTTCGCCTGATAGACCTGGAATGGGGCTTTCCACATATCAGTCTAACCGCTGCCTTCTAGACTGGCCTTCTGATCTATTGAAACTAGCCGACCACCTCGGAATCGAGAAATTTGCCGTTCTTGGAGTCTCAGGGGGCTCACCATACACCTTGGCTTGCTGGCACCAGCTACCACGATCGCGGTGTATCGGTGCTGGAATTGCCAGTGGCCTGTATCCGGCCAGTCTTGGTCTTGATGGGATGATGCTTGGAGGTCGAGTCTTACTGTATTTGGGAGCATGGTCACCATGGTTGGTCGGAGCGGGACTGAATTTCGGCGTGGGGATTGCGGCTCAGAATCCGGAGAGGCTTCATAAGCTCATGAATCAGGATTTCCAATCCCGTCCAGCGCCTGATCGCGACGTATGGAATGCTGACAGGAATCATGTACAAGAAGCTATGAAACACAGCCTCAAAGAGTGTTTCCGAAATGGGGGCCAGGGCGCTGGCTGGGAAGCGAAGTTATTTGGGAGCGACTGGGGTTTTAAGCTGGAAGAGATTTCTATCCAGCCAGGGAGGGTGTTATTATGGCACGGCTCCGATGATGTGAACTGCCCGCTGAAACTGGCGGAAAAGGGATCGCAATTGCTGACTGGCGCCGAGTTGCGGGTTGCAGAAGGGGAGAGTCACTTGAGTTTGCTTATAAGGAAGGAAAATGAGATCATGGAAAGCCTGAGCAAGATGTTGTCTACAGAAGGATGAAGATAACCTAATACCAAGCATGATATCTATCACAATAGCACTCTCTACTATATCTACTTGGTTTAACTGCATAGTTGTAATATCCAAGTATTGTGCTCCTAACTAGATATAACTAATTACATTGGAAAGAGAGAAGATGATAATACAGGCAAGCCGCACGAAAACAGGCCAGCTCGTGTATGGGCATTCCTTTCCTCAATGCTAGCTATTATATTGATAACAGGGTATCTACTAAGAGTGTTTTATATGGAGTTGTTGTATCCTATTGTTCTCAAATCCAGGTGGTGCTAACAAAGGGAAATGGGTGCTGTTATTCTTTTGATTCCCTTCAAAGGACTTCTTCATATTCTCTCATAGGAAGCCTATTGGGACCATCACTGCACTAGGATAGTAATGATGCTTTCCCATTGTATATGGATATGGACCCACCTTGCTAAGATTGTCGATGGACATAAAATCTAGTTGGGGGCTGTTTCCATACGTCGAGGCTTTTTCCTACATCCACCATTCAGGTACCTGCCTCCTAGGTACTTAGTTAGTTACATGGATACAGTTAGTATTCAATACTGCACAATTACTGCCTTAGGATGTTACTGCCCCACCTAAACAATATGTAAACTCCTAGAGATTATTATAATATTTTCTCGGAAATTGACGTCTCCATCATCATCTTTCCCGACATAACATCAACATCGCCGTATTTGATTGACTTGACCATGCCCGCCGTCTACACTTTACTATTGCAGACCCTCCCCCACCCTCCCTCTCCTTAGAAGCGATTCTGAGTTCTTCGCAACTGAACGCATCTAAAGAACTGGTAGACACCATCTATTACGTTACTACTCGTAGGACTTGGTCTCTAAACCTCTATCTACCTGCACAATAACAAATATCACCCCCATACCTTCTGATCTTTCCGCAAAACGAGGCTAGAAATTCGATATCAACCTCTCTCGCCATTTCTAATCCCATCATGGCGAGAACCAAGAAGAGCATCAGCAATAGCAAGAAGAAGAGGTCTGTCGCTGCAACATCTCAACTTCTTCAGGCTAGTGCACAGGAATCTAGTCAGCTCTTTCAGAAACTTCCACTGGAGATTCGATATTTGATCTACTCACACCATTTCCATGCCACTAGGCTGTCACATGGATTTAGGATGGTTGGAGGCTGGGGCAGTCTTTTTCACATGGAGTTTATCAAACCTACACCAAACGCTTTGTCTCTGTTGCGAGTATGTCGTCGAGCCAAGGAAGAGATCGGTGACAGTTGGCTGAAACAAGTGCTGTTTAACTTCGAGGATCTGGAAACGATGTTGAACAAGTTAACGCCACTTCCAACCACAACATTATCCCAGATCAGACATCTCCGTGTCACTGAATACAGCATAGTACTCGGCTACCCAAACAATGCCGAAGCATCCTACCAACTGGCTGCTGCTCTGAAACTTTTACCAGGCCTACAACTAGACACGCTTACTGTACTTCGAGGAAATGATTTAGCAGATTATTCTTATGATCTTCTGAGCAGTCTGATAGCAGAGAGTGATGGATGGAAAGAGCTTCACTTCCTCAGCTACAATTCGACCCTTCTCGGTTATGGAGAGCCATTCATGTACCGGAACCTAGCCGAGCTACCACGATACACACGGCGCCCCCAACCGGATACCTGGAGGAGTGTGATAGAGCGCCGGGACGGCCCGTCTTCTAAGCCCTCAGTGACCATTTATCGGTCAACCCAACCCAACCAGACAGGCTCAGTCATGAAGGAGAATACGCGAGTCCTATTTAAACAGAAACCAATAGAAGCCACGAACGACCCTGCGGAACCTGAATTTGGCGTAAATGAGGATTTATCACTGACAGGTAAAGGCGAGAGGAGAAAGGAACTGCTGATTTTTGTTCGAAGAGGTGGACGCGTGGACTACCAGGAGAAGGAGAACTCCCATTTCATCAGCGAAGACATACGAAGAGACCATCCGGGAATGTCCTGGTGTGAGCTCAGGAATGGTTATACTAGTGACGATTCCTGGGATGTGGGGATAAGACGGAAAAGGGAGGCACCACTACCCGACTCGTATGATGATGCCAACGATTTCGTTTGGTATCACCATTAGTTATTATACTGAGTAAGGGTTTAATACACAAACCCAGCTGCGGCGTCAAGGGTAATACTTGAGAAATCAAGGCGCATTTATGGTGGTCTGAATGAGGAAGGGCATGGGAACTGAATGCCTCAGGGCAATAGGTAGCTCACCAAGTTGTACTATGTCTAGCATTTGCTCCCTAGATTTCCCCCTCAACAGAATCAACGCAGATAGGCATGTGAGAGTAGGTAGATCAAATTCTCACAATAGCTACTGCGCTTCATGACAATACTCCGACCTAGTTTTGTGTCCTTGTGATATATAAGTACACCTTCATCTTGGAGAAACTTGAATACTCCTCTCATATCTAAGTACCTCATCCTAACCTACCGAAATTGGCAACCCCCGAAGCTCCAACTCTTTAATACCTATACATGGATGCAGAATATCGATCTTTAGCTAGTATACCAATGTTATCTTCAAGCTGATACCGAGGCCGCCAAAATTCACGACACGTTTGACATTTGCACCGACATCGTAGGTCAGACAACCAGAGATGAAAGGGGTGACAAGATCTATGCGGCTTGTTCGTAGTACGTGACGACATCCCGACCTATCTTCTTACTTGACTAAAGTCTACTGTCAATCAGTATTTTTCGTCCAAAACATTTCTTGACGAGCGGGAAGAAAGGTGCTTATAAAATAGGTCGCCCTTGTGAATACTAGCTCTAACGCCGTCCAGACAAGACTACGCTGCGATTCATCTCTTCAACACCACGGTTTGAATCACCCTTTAGATCATAGTGCAACTACGTCTTTCTGATATGTTTAGAAATGAAGCCTCACAGTCAAGAAACATACCAACCATTTCTCGATATCTTGTGTTTGAAGGTCACATTCACGATATCCTCTAAAATCATATTGGTAGCGGGTGTTTTTATTGGGTTAAGAGATCAGTGGTGGATATCTAAAGTCGTTCTGGGTTCTACGTAGACTAAGTAAGAACGCCGCCAATGTGTGGAGTCCTCAATACCGGCGCTCTCTGTGACCCTTAAGTGGCTCGAGCCTTTCTTTATCTAAGAAGCCATGAGGTCCGGCCTTTTGGACTCGCCGGTGTACTAGTCATGGCGGTGTAGGTCACATCATCTGGCATCGACTAGAGGAACAATACTCCTTCGTCTAATCCTATATGACCACCCAAACGCCAGTGACGCACATGATGGCATAACCTCGTGATGAGATGCGATATAAATTTATCGTATTTCGTTTCACGTCAGAGTGCCGTTCGGCTGTGTCCTTGATCTCGGGTTCCCCAAAAAGAGGCCGATTGGTTAGGCTAAAAATACCTTGCATAGCCAATCGCTATACTTCTCCCAAGATCCAATGGCGACCTTGGAAGTGATAACTATCTGACGGCTTAAGTAATAACCCGATCTCTTACTAGGAACCCGTGAGCTTATTAGTGTCTCAATATACGTATATCGGGGGGCCATACCCCTAGTGAGCTTGTGGCTGCTAACATACGACTAGGCAGAATCTATTGTACCTCCAGGTGCGCAAAGGGGCAGATATCGTATGTGGGATATGAGTAGGTATATTTTTCCGCGCCTTTCTAATTACGAACGGGGCACGTTATCAAACTCCGAAAGGGTTCGGGGTTGATAGAGCGGTGACGATCTATACGCCATGTGCAATGCAGCTTCGGCCAACCATATTTTACTAGGAACCCCGATACCCTCCGGCAGTTATATGGGAATTGCGGGACCGGTAATACAGGAAAGGACTATAAATATGTAAGAAAGCCCATACGATTCCCATTGAAGTTAAAGAAACACAGGTTACCATCCTACCTTGAATCGAAATCAACAGCATACTTCAGAACGGATTCTCTTTCCACATATCAAGATGGCACCCATTCACGTTGGATGCCCTGTTTATGACTACCAGCCCATAGACGTTATCGGGCCGACTGACCTTCTCAACTCGGCGGGAAAGAGGATCTTGAAGTTCTGCCAGTTCTACGGCCCGATCGACGATGCTGTCATTGAGCGTGCTCCACAATTCGTCTTCCATCACATCGGGGTAACACGAGACCCGGTGACTCTGACTACGAGTAATATATCGCTCGTGCCAACCACGACGGTCGACGAATGTCCCGAGTTGGACATCCTTATTCTCGGCGGGCCTGATCCTGTCAATTTTCAGCTGGACCCCAAGCTGGCCGATCTCGTCCGCCGCCATGTCGCGTCCGGGAAGATCCTGTTCACCAACTGCACCGGCGCATCTGTTGCCGCGTCTACCGGTGTGCTGGATGGGAAGAACGCAACTGTCAACAACGTCGAGTACGAATGGGTGAAGAGGCAATATCCCAAGGTCAAATGGACCAGGGAGAAGAAGTGGATCGTAGACGGGAATATCTGGACGGGTTCCGGCGCTGTCGCAGGCATGGATATGGTTTCACACTGGCTGAAGGAAAACTCCGGCTTAGATGTGCTCACCTACGGGGCTATGGGGCTGGATTATGAGCCTAGGGATGAGGACGGGCTATTTACCGTGTTACCGAAGAGATTTGACTCGGACGGGAAGCAGATTTCTACGCATGTCTTCTCCTATCACGATCAGATTTGAGCGCCACTGCGGGGTGGATGAGAGGGGAGTAGTTGTTGAGTGGAAGAAAGGAGGGGGGCTTTGTTCATACGGATGATACATCTTTAGTAGATGCAGAAATATAAATGGGATATTGGAGGAGATTCATCAAGTTAAGTTAGTCTGTGCTGCAGTCATGGTGCGTCGACACACCAACTGTCTCTGTTTCTTTCGTATAATGTGGTGATTGTCGATGAGTTTGCAACTATCATCATTGTAGAAACCTTTAGTTATTGGCCAAACAAACATCATGGCCTTCGGTTCTTCTAGACCTTGAGCTTGCTCTATGGTATCGAAGAAATAAGGACTTCAAAACCTAGAATCTTGACATGTTAGCTCAGCGGGGGTGGATGCTAGGACAATAATACCCATCATAAAGCTGTCATATTAAAAAGATCAATGTGGACAGAGAAAAAATGATTTCCGAACGAAAGAAAACAACACTCAGTTATCCAGGGGAACCAATTTGAAAGCTAGTCACGTGATCGATTCTATGCGACTGTTGTCTATGCAAATATTCGCTAGAGGTCGGTAATATTGACAGACAGAATGCTGCAATCGTAAATCAACTTCGCCGAAGCCATGCGCGATGATAGTTGTATCCAATCATTCGTTGATTCCTTCTTGCAGATATTCTGTTCTCTGATCACTATCGTACAGCTGAGGGTCAAAGGGTGTAGGGAGTTCCGACCCCTACTTCTAGAGGCTAGATTCGGGGGAGTGTGACGCCTAGACCGGCTAGACCTGAAACGTCTGAAGATCGACAAATGAGACGTGAGGGCTACAGGGGCTGAAGATCTTACCATTGAAGTCCAGAAGCAATGAGTTATCTTCATCAATCGTTATTTAGGTTCTAGTTAGTATGCATTCTGAAGGGTTTTACTTCATACTTAACTATCATTATAATGAGATGATGGACCTCATACTTCACAGATTGTGTATATTCAATGACAAAGATAAGAAAACGGACTTTGTAGGGAGGTGCACGGAGATCCCAGCGCTTAACTAGTGTATTAAGACGACAAACTATCCCATTTTGGTTATACCAGCCCCCCTGTAGCCGCCGGGAATCTGTGCAGGCTGTGATCTGCCCAAAACCCTGCATCAGTGATCATTGCTTCAGCCATCGGATCTGAAACTACCCGATACCAATCGTATGTCTGAAAGATTATGTAGACAAGAGGTTACATTGGATTTGATTTGATCGCTTCGCCCCCTCTTTTGCTTTCTTCCTTCTCATGAGTTGATCTCTCTCACCTAACGTCCGTCTGTCGTCTTTCGCTTCAATCTACCTATTCAATTCTACATTACAATATTGTCTTTTTTTAGTGGCAGGCCACAATATCCGACGACTACTTAATTAATATCCTCAAATCATTTTCTTGGATTCCTCTTAAAACAATATCCACGAGCGTGCTCATCATTATCATCATGTTTCGCACACCGTTCACCCTCCTAGTGCTTGCGCTCTCCATCTTCCACGTCTCGATTGCCTCAGTAGCCGATGTCGATAACGCGCCGGCTCTCGAACCTCGGCAAAGCGCCGGTTCCGATCCCACTGCGCCTGCCTGCCAGGAGTATGCCATCGTCGCCAACCTTTCTACCGTTGGCTTGACTCCCGACTACCGTGCAGCCTGGTTGCGCTCTTCCCCTCTTGGCACGGATGCCGCCTCCAGTATCCTCGACACCCAGTCGCCCAAACTGGACGCGATGAAGTTCGATACCGCGTTGAATGCGCAGTGTGGAAACCTCACGACAATCGCTACGGAAGGGGCTGCTACCAACTTTACCGAGAATACCGTATTAGGACTACCAATCAAGGAGATATTCGGAGCCGACCCTGCTGGCTTCGCTACGCCCTTCGTCTCGGTTTTGATCATCTTGGTGATGGGTGGAACGTTCATGTCGTTGTAAAACGAGCAGTCTTTGTGGACTTTTTTGTTACGCGGAGTGGAAGAGGATCGATTTGGATATTGGGAGGTAGTCGATCGAGGGTACCGGGCAGGCTACTCGTCGGTAGTCATTTCATTTTAGGTCTCAGCAGCTCAGGCTGTTGCAAGGAAGACTGGGGCACTACCTCTAGATGATTGATATGATGGCATCATCTCTATTCATACTATGTATGTAAAGCTACTTGCATATGTAGTTTGATCTCTGGTTCAGTACACTACTTAATGTTGCCAATCAAATGAGGATAATTCTTGAAGATGAATCAATGTGTTTGATCTTAAGTAGCGGCATTCCCTACATCTGAAACGTTTATGATCCTAGGCAAATCTATATCCAACCACTTACCACCCCAGCTCAACTACGATTAATGCCGCAAGCCATGCATTTACTTGTCTGCTGGATGGGCGATCACATGAAGATAACTGTATGAAACATTGTTAAGATCTGCTCTAGTAGCTGCTCACCTGCTCTATGGATGCAAGCTATATATCAGGAAGTGGAGGAGTATGCATACTTAGCTTACAGTCCGAGATGGCTCTAAGACCACCTAAGCCGTACAAAACAGGCTGGAGATCGTCAATAGACGACTTTACTCCAGAGTATGAAATGTTGAGATGGTCGAAGATATCTGCACTTATCCCACCCACTAGAGCTCAAGAATTCCTTTAAGCGTCGTCGAGATGATTGGATATTAAGAGATATGTATTCAATAACTAGGTAGGCAGTTACAGTTCTGACAGGCAGACGGGCAGATAGGCTTCTTTCAGTTGGGGATTAGGTATGGATGCCAAGACTCTTTAGCACTCTAATAGCGCCCCTAACTAGCGGGGTTCGAAGCCCCCCAATCACTGTGATTGACAGCTTCTGCAGTACTAAAGATAGAGCCCTAGATAAGAGCTACATACTAGGTATGTATGGATGGAGTGATCTACGTCATTGTTTTCCAAACAAAACAAGCATCAGAAGTCACACACATGTAGACGGACACTATGAATAGAGAATCATGAGCCCTTCTCACTGATTACCACTACCCGTATGGAGTCCATATTCAGTACCTTCCTATAATTCCCATCCCGGACTTAGTTTAACCCTTTTCTGTATTATAATCATTATAATTCAACCTAAGGTAATACCTACCTATACCTAGACAGCTAGACAATCAAGAGACGCGAGGGCTCTTGATTATCGGACCATTCCTTCCCTACGCACGTCAGTCTGCTATTGACCACCGTGAAGCTGAAACTTTGGTTTATCAAGAAGGAGAAATCTGTGTGCCTGCATTGATGTAGGCAACCATTGTTTTGTAAAGAAACGTTCGAGTCGTCTTAGGTGTTTGAAGATATGGATTTCCAGGCAGATTACAACGAGCCTCAAGATGGCATTGCCGTCTTGAACAACAGCGTAAGTCTTGTCGCCCCCCTCTAGCATACTATCGCACGACATGAGACAGCATGGTCGACTTACAATCAGTGGTTCATATTCTAGTCTAAAACCTCATCTACTCTGGCTTCGGTTTTATCTGCCTTCGTTCCCACGTGGGTGAGTCTGCACTGAACAGCTCCACTTCATCAATCTTGTATATTAACCCTACTTAGGCGACAAGTCTTGGTTTCATTATGATATTCGTGTTGATTCGACAGAGGTTTCCTAATATATATGCCCCTCGGACATTCATGGGAACGATACCGGAAAGGTGAGTAGGCTCACCTAGCTCTTCCTCAGCGTGTCACCTTTCTAACTTGGGTCTATAGACACCGGACTCCATTCTCCGGTCAAGGGGTATTGGATTGGCTCCGTGCGATGAGGAAACTTCCGGACAAGTTCGTCTTGTATCACCACCAGTGTCTCGATGCATATCTCTTTCTTCGCTTCTTACAAACCGTCATCTTCATCTGCGTTGTAGGCTGCTGTTTGACCTGGCCCATCCTTATGCCTATCAATGCTGCTGGCGGGGGCACTGCAACAGAGTTTGAAAAGATTGGCATAGGAAATATCGACCAAATCCGATTTTTCTATGCGCACGCCGTCTTAGCTTGCGTGTTCTTTGGCTTCGTCCTGTTCACCATAGCCCGTGAACGACTATGGCTCGTGGGCCTACGCCAGGCATGGTTTCTCGCCAAACCAAATGTAGAACGACTCTCATCCCGGACGGTGCTCTTCCTTAGCGCCCCGACTGAAGCTCTGGACGAGGGGAATATGAAGACCTACTTTGGCGATGGGGCGGTGCGCATCTGGCCAGTCACAAAAGCGGAGGCTCTAGAAGCCCTCGTTTCAGACCGCAACGAAAAGGTAGAAAAGCTCGAAGACGCAGAGATGTCTTTAATCCGCAGAGCTAACCGTAGAGCCCGGAGATACCTTCGAAGGAGCAGTCAGGAACATGGCGGCGAGCCAAGTCGCGATGGCGTACCTGATGCGGCGATCAAGTCGAGCAGGCCGAAGCATTCCCTGAAAATCTTAGGGATGGGTAAGAAGGTCGATGCCATAGAATGGCTGCGAGAGCAGGTCAAAAGTAAACAAGATGAGATTGAGGATATGAGGAAGTCGTATGATCCAGGTGATCCTCGAGGCGCTGCAGCTGTGTTTGTCGAGTTCAAGACTCTAGCCGAAGCTCAGCGCGCATGTCAACAAGTCGCATCAGCCGATGTGCTAGCTCTGACTCCCCGATACGTTGGAGTATCACCAAGTGAGGTGTTCTGGGGCAACCTCACCATCCCCCATGCCCGTAGAATATCTCAGGATGGTATTGCTTCTGCTATCATCATTGCCACGATAGTATTCTGGTCGGTCCCAACCGGTTTTGTCGGTCTCATCTCCAACATTGGTCGCCTCGCGGAAACCGTCGAGTGGCTTAGTTTCCTCAAAGGACTTCCGAAGCCCGTAATAGGGCTTCTTTCCGGTCTCCTCCCACCCCTAGCGCTAAGTACGCTGAGCTCGTACGTAGCGATCATATTCAGATGTAAGCATTGTCTTCCCCTTTGGCACCTCACCATTCTCTAACAATATCTAGATGTATTCAGAACCTTTGGCAGCCCGACGACCACAGCCAACGAGCTCAGAGTTCAGAAATGGTATTATGTCTTCCAGGTTGTGCAGGTATTCCTCGTTACCACGGTGTTCTCTAGCGGAGCCGCCGTGGCTTCCGAGTTACTTGAGAGAGCTCGAGATCCCACTTCGATTCCAGAACTACTGGCGAAGCAACTTCCTAGCGCCTCGAACTTCTACTTGACATGTAAGTACTAAAAACAAGTTAATATCTTACCTTTATGTCCTGTTCTAGAACCTTCTACAAGATGAGAGGAAAAATTAAATACTGACTTGTTTTCACTAACTAGATTTCATAATACAGGGAACTACGTCTGCGGCAGATAATTTGCTGAATTATTCTGATTTGTTTGAATATCTGCTTCTCGAACGATACGCTGATAAGACACCACGCGAGAAGTTTAACCGCTACACTAGCATGAAAAGCATAGCATGGGGGAAGGTTTTCCCGAAGGTACGTTGTACACTACACTACGGCTCACTCGCGGGAGTGATGAATAGTAACTAACGTTAATATATATAGTTTGCAAACTTCGCGATCATCGGTTAGTTGTGCCGTTTCCAACTCTTTACCTACCTTTATTCTATGTAGAATACATTCCACTGACAAAACATGTAGCCATTGCCTATTCCTGCATTTCGCCACTAGTTCTTGGTTTCGCTGCCGCTGGATTGGCTCTCTACTATTTCTCGTACCGGTATAATCTCCTTTTTGTCATACAACCCAAGATAGACACAAAAGGGCAAGCCTACATTCTCGCCCTGCAGCATCTACTCACCGGCGTCTACATCGGCGAGTTGGCTTTGGTTGGCATTTTCGCGCTCAGGAAAGCCACTGGCCCCCTGGTTATTGTTGCTGCCTTGTTCATTATCACCGTCATATTCAACACGTTGATGGATAAATATCTCGCACCCCTCGAAGATTTTCTGCCCACAGAATTAGCCAGCGGAGCCGAGGGAAGCCAAGAATCGACACCTCTACTCAGCTCAGTAGGAGACGTGGAGTCCCAGACGGAATCCCAGATCCAGCGTCTAGGCCAGCGCGCCCGCGTCCCACCAACTATCGCGCGACATGTTTTCAATCCCTTAGCTAGGTTTTTCGAACCACATATCTTTGCGTCATACCAGGCGATGCGATCCTGGATCGAGAAGGGAGATTACGATGCCATGCTAGACGACACCCCGGAGTACAAGGAAGAAGATTTGAAGAAGGCATACTTGAACCCCGCACTGACAAGCCCGACACCACCTATCTGGCTAGCCAAGGACGAATTCGACATCAGCAGCGTCGAGGTCAGAGAAAATGAAGAGGATGGACTAAAATCAAGTGACCGAGGTGCCTGGCTCCTCAGGAACGGAAACATCCGGTGGAAAGGGGAGGATTTTACGGACGTGCCAATCTGGAAAGAAAAGGTTAACTACTAAAGGGGGATGCTGGAATGACTCAGTTTGATGTGGCCAAGTCAACAATAGCATTAGTTTCACTTATAACAGTTGTGGGTGGGAGACTACACGATAGCCTTGTGTCAGTGATGAGCGTTTAGGTATACAATACAGCAATGGATGAGATGTTTCTTTGAAATCATGTTGCAGGGTTCTTAGTAGCAGCTATAGTCATAATCAGAGCTTATAACTTGCTCTGCCTGCGTTAGAGTCTATGTGGCTATAATCCCGAAAGCTCAAAGAGTTGTGTTCATCTGCAAAGTCTAGAGGCATCATGTCATACGTTAAGGTTAAGGTGAAAAAGAAATCGAACAACTGTAAGGGACTACTATAACTAATTAAGGGGTATCATGTGGGGCTGGATAGGAGCAAAAAGATGGGGGTAAAAAGAGAGGAGAAAAGAATATGCTATAGTAGACCATAACTAAGTACTTATCCATAACTACCCGCGCCATAGCCTAAAAGTCCAGGGCAATAGCGCATGCATAAAAAAGAAAATCCGCTTGTTGCAATTTTCTGCCAATGTGAGGATCGAACTCACGATCTTCCGATTTTCTCGGTGAGAAATTAACAGTCGGACGCCTTAACCGCTGGGCCAATCGGCAATTGTTGGTAACTCCGATTCCTAGGATTATATTTATGCACTCTACTTGGTGCTAGTCTGGATAGCCAGATAGCTAAGTAGTCTACATTTAACCAACATTGATTGATACTTACCTAAACCTCGCTTACCACCAATTGTTATTGGCTCACCCCCTTACCTTTCCTCTTCATCGGAATGACATGTCATCATGATTTAATCTTCGCAAACGAATCAAGTAGAGAATTAATGGGATAGTAAATCTCAAGCGAAACCTATATTCAATATTGAACTAATCGGAAACTCTAGAGGGGGGCGATGTCCTAATGCACAGGCCCCCCATTTGCACACCTTTAAAGTTCTTTTCACGTATTTCT
Organism: Eutypa lata; assembly: GCA_022661535.1. Lineage (NCBI taxonomy): Eukaryota > Fungi > Ascomycota > Sordariomycetes > Xylariales > Diatrypaceae > Eutypa > Eutypa lata. The sequence goes on from JAKULF010000016.1 coordinate 625,700, forward strand.
TTATAATACCTTTAAATTAATTATTAAAATTAAGCAAATTTATAAACTTATAAATTCGGCCTTTCTTTATAAAACGTATTTTTTACTTTTTAAAGATATTAAAAATTAAAAATATAAAAAATTAAAAACGTAAAAAATTTAAATTTAAATTTAAATTAATTTTAAAAAATAATAATTATTATTATATTATTATTATATTAATATATATAATTATATTAAACTTTATATATTAATATAATTAAATTATAACGTAAATAATTTATAATATAAAATATTTAATAATAAATATAATAATTTTTATAAATAATAATATTTAATATTAAATAATATTAAATAATAAAATATAAAAAATTATATTATTATATAAAGTTATATTTTAAATATTATATAATTTACGTTTTATATAAAAGTAAATAAATAATAATTTTATATATTTTAATATTATTTTAAAATATAAAATAAATATTTATTATTTTAAATAATTATATAAATTTTAATTTTACGTAATATAAATTAAAGTTATTATTTTAATATAATTTAATATTTATTAAGTTTAATAAAAATGAAAATAATTTAATAATATATTATTTTAATTTAATATAATATAATATATATATTAAAATTTAATATATTAAAATATTATATATTAATTATAATATTTTTAAATAAATACGTAATAATAATTAATAAATTAACTTTTTATTAAAATAATATTATTATTAATTAATTATTTAAAATATTTAAAATAATAAAAGCTTTTATATATAATAATAAAAATTTAAAAGTATTTTTTTTTTTATATTTTAAAATTATTATTAAATATTAATATAATATATATTACGTAATAAAAAACCTATTATTGTATAATATAAAAAGTTGTATTTAAAATATGCTTTAAAATGATATTATATCGTTTTTAATTATAATTTTATTAAATGTTAAAAGTGAAAGGTTTTAATATTAAAGGTGTGCAAATGAGGGGCCTGTGCATTAGGTGATCGCCCCCCTCTAACTTGCTAAAATACGGAACTAGGTGAGTAAGAACTACGAAGAAGGGAAGTAATAAAATATTTCTGGGAAAGGAGAATCTCGTACAGCTAAAAACACAATCAGGCGGGTTAGGCAAGGAAGGCTATAGATTTCTTTTCACATGTTACCAAAGCTAAAGGGTGTATAAGTCAAGATTGCTATGTAAAAATACGAAAATATCATGTGCACGTCAATGCACTCCATAGGCATATAAAGCTTGAATAAAATGCCAGCCACAAGAGACTCCGTGCCATATACCCCAATATCCCATACTCCCATGTCAGACCCGAGATCCTAGCCATTACGCCTAGACCCATCCTAACTTTCTACGATGCTGAGCAAGAAGGCTAGGCGCGAATGTTTGCCACCATGTAAACGATAGGGTCGTAAAAGTTTCCTTCGCCATCGCTTTGTGGCATAGTAAGGCCGACGTAACTATGGATTCTCCCATCGCTATTGATCAGAGTTCGAAAGCGTCTAATAAGGGAAGTAACAATCTGGGCCAACGTGTTGTTGCGGGCAAATGCGCTGTAGGGCGCTGTTCCATGTTCACATCGAAGGATACAACCCTCATTGAACCGATTCCCCTGTCCAGCCGCTCTGAATGCTTTCCTAATAGAATTCACCGTAGCCTCCTCCATTATCTCGGTATATCCGAGGAAGACGAGACCCTGAAGCTCACCGCCGGCATTCCGGTAATTGTCAATGATGATCTGGGCGTTCCGACCACCCCCGGTGATTGTGGGTAGGCCGTCAGTGTTGACGTAGTGGGTAACGTATACGCCGTATTCCGGAGCTACCGAGTAGGTATAGACGGGGTATGTACTGTTGTTCGGAAAGTAGAGATCTGACGTGAACCAACTGTCAAGGGAAGGTACCTCACATTCGTAGATAGCTAACATCTGGTTTATAGGAGCTACCTCGTATTGTTCGGGATTTCGCCACGGTCCCCTTCTCATGCCCATCTCTTCGATGGTGAGCATCTGTTGTTGATCCCCCACTGTAATACATATAATTAGTAATATATCTCACTAAATAGCTACTTGTAACGTAGGATATATGTGTCTTAAGGGCGAAACCCTCTTCGAGACTAATGAGAGGAACCATGGAGTTGAAGTGGAGCAAAAGAAAGTATAAGGGTTGTTTACTTATGAGCAAAAAGCCGAGTCCGGCAGTAGAGTGAGCAGAGCGATAGCTGGAAAGCAGTCGAGTCAGGGGCTATAGAGTATCGATATTGTCAATAGTAATATCAACTACTATAGAACACAGGATCGCCAACGTCTCGTGAGCTATAGGTAGGAGGTCAAGATGCGTATATAAGACACTATCAAATATAAATATATGGTAGTATTAGGTCCTGGCTTACTCTCTATTCTCCAGAAAATCAAAAGAGGATCTATAGCACCAAGCAAGTGCCTTTTGTAGGCAGAGGCCATGAGACAAGCTGTGTTACCTGATAGATACATTACGTCAAGCTGTAAATTATGTGTGTGAATCACATGAACTTGGTACTATCTCGCAAGCTTGAATGTAGTCACGAGTGGTTCACTTATGCTAGATGAGATAGAAATTGTTAGTAGTGATGCTGCGATGCAGTCATTATAAGGTCTATGATTAGGTGGATGGACGGACGCAACCAATGCTCTGAATATATATCACTCCTACCAGGGGCCAATAGGCACAGGGGACACATATTGGCCGTCTTTTCACAGTAAAATCAACCCACACACAGAGTAAATTCAGCAGTAGCATGTATAATTACATGAATTGTGATGCTATCAAAATTCCTATTTTGAATTTTTGATTTAGTATGCACATTTTGACTTCAAAAAATCGAGGTAATTTCCCCTATGAATAATAGTATGAAGAAACCATATTTCGGCAAACGCATAAACCGCACGTAAACATAGGCTCTAGTGAATAATAACTATCTCGCAGCAGACCTAGAAGGGCATGTAGTTAGGTCATTGGAGCCGTTCATCTGAAGTTATGTGCTACACCGGTTATGAATTCGTAATAAACACCAAATAATTACGTAGCAGTAGATGGTGTTCTAAATCATCCCCTACCATGTATATAGCCAACTCACCTTCATTATTTTACTATGTTGGGACTACAAGCTTGTGGAACCAGACTCCCTGACCGTATGAAGGAATCACAATCGGCATTGGCATAAAAGGGGGTGGCAGAAGTCTCTGTGACGACTCGAATAGAATAGGGGCTCATCGACAAATCTCTATGATATGGTGAATATATTGGGTTGGAAGAAGGGAGGAATCGAACTAGCTGGAGCATCGTACGGTAGAAGGCTATACTTATAGTACATATTGTCCGGATACCTTAATGCACCCATCCGTATCTCCAGACGACATTCCTGTCGTACAGCTTAAACCTGTTAGACACCTGTCGTAACCGTCTCACAGCATCGTACAGTATGCTTCCGAGAGGTGAAGAAGGATCCACAAGAAGCTTTCTACCTTTCAACTTCACGGGCACAACCATGAGCTGAGCCATTGCATTCTACCCCTGAATGTAAACTTACTATTTGAGTTGACAGTCGAACCTGAACAATAATATATAGTTCAAAGACTTCGGTACCTGCATAGGCACTAATGCAAGCCTTACGTCATCCCGCCCATATAGGTAGATCATCAATTAACAGCCAATTCCCATCTTCAACCAACACAACTGCGAATGTCCAGTGAATCTAACAGACACGGGTATTAGGTTATCTAATGCCTACGCTTTCTAAAGATGGCGAATGACGAAGCAGCAGATCGTCTCGAGGCCGAATTAGAGCTACTCCAAGCTATGTACCCAGAAGCAATAAGCTTCTCCCCCAAGGCGCGCGAAGTCAAGTATGTGCATGTCACAACCCCTGACATGCCAGCGAGCACACTGATCCTACGCCTACCTGATCTATACCCAACCGAAGGTGTTCCAGAAGTTCTGTCCGCCAGCGGCCTGCAAAGAGAAGATCTCCGGTCGTCCGCCAAGGAAGCAGTTTCAAATTTGGGACTATTGCCCGGGGAAGAGGTTTTAGATGCCATCATCTTGAGCTTTCAGGATCTTTTGCACACACGCGCATCGCTGCTGAGTGAGGGACAAGATAAAGCCAAAAACGGATCTAGCAGGCAGGACGGAGACACCGACGACGAACAATTCAGGACAGTTGTCATATGGCTGCATCATCTACTAAATACGAATAAGCGCAAGCTAGCACTGAACCCGACTATGGCTGGCTCCCAAATCAACGGGATGACAAAACCTGGGTATCCGGGAGTTCTTGTCTTCTCTGGTCGCAAGTCATCTGTCGACGCGCATGTTAGCGAGCTAAGAAGCCAGCGATGGCAGGCTTTTCAGGTTAGGTATGACAGTGAGGATGATGTTGAGGTAGATAACAAGAGCTGGTCTTTCGAACATGGGACGGGGATCCGCGAGGTCGAGTCTATGAGCGATCTTACCCAAAGCATATCGAATTCAGAGCAGAGACGGATATTTCTTAACGCTATTGGCGTAAGATAGGTGAGCTTGGACAGGCTGTTCGTCGCTAGACACGAGGTTAGATTCTATGAACATTCAATAAGATGGGTGCACTGAGATAACACACGTCGGACAGCCAAGCAGAAGTGAGGACACCTTAGTACCTATTGAAACATAGTGAGGGTATATTGGGTCTATAAAAACAACAAAATTGTAATTACACAATTTTGATTAAGTTACATGATGGGAAATTAACAGCTCCGTCATGATGGTTAGGATCTAACGACGTCGCCTAGAGATATGGCATGATAAGGGTATGGGGTATCTTGAAGAGCTTTAAGAGCCGTGTTTGTTCCAGAAAACCAAGAGGATTCTTTTAAGAGGACAAAGACAAACCCCAACGAGGTGCATTGATGATGATTCCCATGAGGCATCCTGAAATGATACCAGTGCAGGGGAGGGTCAAGAGCCAGCCGCTGTAGATCCAAGCAATCATACGCCAGTTGAGCGCCCTCCAGTCGCCGTTGCAGAGACCGACACCGACGATAGCACCGGTGATGCACTGCGTGGTCGAAACGGGGAGCTCTGCATATAGTGGTTAGCTAAGAACGTCTTCAAGCAATTTGAAAGAGGATAAAACTTACTAAGACGGGTGGCGATGATGATCGTGATGGTACTACCAAGCTCCATGGAGAAACCACGAGAAGGCGAGTGAAGCGTCAACCGGTTACCAAGGTTGTGCATGATGTGATAACCGTAAGTCCACAGACCGATGATAAGAGCCGCACCTCCGAATCCCAAGATCCACAGGGGAACGCTAGCCTCGCCGTCCGGAGGAAGCGCGCCGGACTGCCAGATCTGGTAGATGGTGGAGTAGGGGCCGATGGCGTTAGACACGTCGTTGGCGCCGTGGACGAAGGAGGCGGTGCAAGCAGTCATGACCTGGAGGAAGGAGTACATGAACTCGGCCTTGTTGTCGTAGTGAGCGGCGCGCGCGTGCTTCTCCTCCATGTCGGGAGCCAGCACGCTCTGCTTCTTCTGGGCACCGATGACATCCTGGTCGACGCCGTTGAAAATGGCTTTCTTGAAGTACCAGAAGAGCATCGGTCCGCTGTACCATGCCAGCCCTTCAGGTTTAGGGCCGATGAGACCCTTCTTCGGAGGGGTAGTAATCTCCTCCCGCGAGTCCTCCTCAGAGCGGACCGAGTCGACACCCTTGGCTTCCGTAGTCACACCACCGGACTCGACATCGGTCGCGCCCATGGCGGCCCTCTTAGACTCGAGTTCTTCCTTGGTTAGATGTCCCTCGTAGAAGTTGCGGATAGCGCCTTGGAAGTCGGCAGGGGGTGCAGGAGGCTCCGCGCGTCTCAGTAGAAGAGGTCCTAACGCGATGTGATACCACCGAAGCTGCCAGTCATCTTTGACCACGACCCGGTAAAGCCACGGCATCAGGAAGGCGGCAATGAGGAGACCAAACCCGGCACCCGTGCCGACGATGGTCCCTGCGAGCTGGGGGTCCGTCAGGTTGATCTCGTAGTACCCGCCCTTCCAGAGCAAAAGCATGCAGAGAAGACAGGCGGTGATGGCGAAGTAGACCGGGACCAGCGCAAGGGCTTTCATAACTGGGTTCTTCCTGAGCATGACGGCGTATTTGGTGATGGAGAAGACAATGGCCGCGAAGATCGCAGAGAAGCCAGGTGCAATGATCCAGGCCATGACGACCGACACGACACCAGTGTTGATGACCGCCGTCCCCGTAGTTCCGGGAGGGGCTATCCAGGTAACCTTAGAAGCCCCGACAGAGGCTACGCCCATACCGATGACACCGCCCATAATGGAGTGGGTGGTCGACACCGGCAAACCGAGCCTAGTAGCCATCGTAAGCCATAGGGAAGATGCAATGACAGCACATGTCATTCCGAGCATGAGAATGGCGGGTTCGGATTCGAAAAGGTCGGGATCGACGATCTTGGTTCTGACGGTGTCGGCCACGCGAGCACCGACACCGAACGCGCCTGCAAATTCCATTATACTGGCACCGATCATAGCTTGGAAAAGTGTTAACGATCGGGAGGCGACAGATGTCGCCCACGAGTTGGCAACATCATTAGCACCTAAAAAAAAAAGTAAGCATGCATTAGCAACAGCCGGAGGCTTATGAGAATGAACGAATGTTCGGGGGTATTAAGAGATCGGGAGGGGGAAAGTGGGCGAAGCGTACCGATGTTCCAAGCATCGAGGAAGGCAAATATTGTGCCTATGGCAAAGATATAATCATACTCATGCATAACCATCTTGACGACTGGCCTATCTGGAGGCTTGAAGTCGCGTATATATTCTGCTCACGTGCTAATGCGAATGGTAGAGCAGCTGGTATAAAAGAGCCCTTTGCGCTGAAGGGAAACTAATCTGAGACGAAGAGTAAAAAGAGCAATCAACGACATGGTAAGAGGGACAAGGGGAATATATACGGGTGTAACAACTGCAGGATGTGGATCTAGTTTCCCATGGCATCGGTTCTCGATGCAACCTGATGATGAGCCATGCGCCGCTGCTGCAACTCACAAGTACCTAGCAAAATCTAACCTACCTACATACATACCTACTACCTGCCTACTTATCTACTTACCTACATAGAATCTAAGTATAGCTGTAGCGATAGGATAGGATAGGATAGGATAGGCCCACAGAGGGGCGATGCGATGCGATGCCATGGCCGAGGAATCTAAAAATTCTTGAGACTACGAACGTATTGTATGTCTTAGCAGCCTCTTGTCGGCCAAGACGAGAGTGAGCATGAACCAATTGGCGTTATGCAAGTGCGCTCGTGCTCTTGGTTGTCGCCAACCCGGGCAAATCGATATTTTACCTGTCTAGCGCGACCGAGTGTGCTATGCCTTCAATAGTAATAATAAGCCTCGCGTTGCTGCTGGTGGTGCTGCTGTTGCTGCCGCCGGCTTGGCTCTTGGCTCTTGGCTCTCTCCGAAACTTTCCCAACTTTGTTTCTCCGTTGGTGAGAAGTGCGTGCGTACGCCGAGAAACCAAAGGCCGATCAGCTTTAGCTTTGTCTTGAATCGTTTCGACGGCACAGCCAAGAGTGCCTTGACCTCGGGGGTTTATGAAGGCGAACATAGCAAAGTATGTGGTCGAGAGTTCTTCAAAACAAACCAGATATCTGCTGGATGGTATTTCAGTACGACCCATCTCCGGCTGACTCGCGGGATAAGCTTGGACAATAAGCACAGGAATCGACCCGGGTTTATGCGTAGGAGTACCTTATTAGCTGAGAAATACACAACTCGGCCATCTTAGGTACGAAACAGTAGGCCAGGCTGCTGGACCTCAAGTAATAAAATATCATGCTACTTAGAGTAGGAGCCGGTAGGAAAGCCCAGAATCAAAAAGCCAAGTCGCCTGTCTACTTGGCGGGAGCTTGGCGAGTACTTATATCAACTGCCCTGCAACCTAAGCTCAGGTTTGTTTTCCGATCCCTTAGGCCGCCGTGATTGGGTAGATATGTAAGAGTTCGGTGAAAGCTGAGTGGGAAAGGATGTTCGGATGTTCCAAGCTTGACGTTGAAAAAGAATTTACGGGGCTGCGATAAATGATACAACCAAGTGAAACCCGCCCTATGATATTTCTCCATTACCCCACGTGCGTTTCTAAGAGGCTCTGAGGGGTGCTCATACCCTAGTCATGGCAACAGGGATCTTGAGCTCTTGGCTTTCCTTTTTTCAGGGGCCAGTATGCACTCCACTTTAAACGTTCAACTTCTACTTTATACCTACTTCTAGGTAGTAGATACATCCTCTGCTACTGTAGGTATATCGATCTTGAGCAGAAGCTTAATAACATGGATACAGAACCTCTCCGTCTGCTATTACTTATGTACTTAGTCGATCTACCGTTAGCGAGTCTTCACTTCCTATGTCTTCAAGTTTAAGTCATCCCCGTATATCAACCAACCACGATATACACACTTATTTCTTCGTTTATAGAAATTCATATCGTGACATGGATAGAATCTGAACTGTACCGATTACATAAAGCTCAAATGTACGTAGTGTGTTTGGTTCACCATAAACCACCCTCAGGTCAGCTATCCGTCTGTATTATCAAGCTAAATCGGACGAGATCTAGCCAGTAGCCCTTCTCAAACGGGGAGACGCATGGAACGATGCAGAACGATGCTCCACGGGATTGTGGCATTTTTTTTCTTTCTACCTAGCCTATGATATTCCATAATTAATAGTAATCCATGTGTATGTATAGGTATGCTATTGCCCACGTGCGCTCGCTTTGTACGTTCAGGTCTTCCCAAATAGCCAATCATATGTTATGGTTGAATACAGGAAGATTCGCTCCACATCCGGGCCGTCTCGCCTCACTTCCGATTGTTAATACATTCCCATTCGGTCGGGATAACCAATCTGAGGGAGTACTAGTTAGCAGCTTAGGTACTGAGAACGTCGTATGGTGTCCGTTCATAGTCACCCCCCTTCGGTTTGCTGTCTCCATGGAGTAGTATTATTACACGGCCACATCCGAGTCTACTTACTCCATCCATGCACGACATGAATCCCCGCGCTTATCATTCGATTCATAATAGTCAGGCGTCAGTATAATTCATTACGAAGTATTGTAATGTAGTGTTGTATTGCATATATGGTAGAGTTCGGCCGATTCAGCTGCAGAGCTGACATGTTTATGATCTGCTCGCGTGATGTCTGATGATAGGTAGATGGGGAGGCGTCTCGGATTATATACTTCTTAGTATCGAGAGTTCTTCTTCGTCTCTTATAATGTCAGGACATGTGAAATCTACCGAAAAATATAATTCACAGATGATCCTTTCTCACAATACATAGGATGTATATGGAGTTCAATTACCAAAATTGGTAGGTGGTTTCATCCAATAATTCTTGTAAATTGTTCGCTTCGAAAACAGGTTCTGTTCTGGACTTGGATTGGTTAGGTTTTTTCGCCTTGGGCTTTGTAGACCCCCTTTATTGGAGCTCAAGCCCATCCAAACACTGGAATATAGTAGGTAACCTGTTGTTGGCCTTTGCCATTTCTGCTCTTCTCGCCCGTCATGGGGTGATTGTCATCCACAAAACACATTGCGCGTTGATGTAAATAAGCCATGATGAGCTGTGAGTACGAACTTTCCGCTTTAGATCTCTAATTATGACCAATAGAGCTGAACTGCCAAGTTACATAGAGACCTAAACCTAGACCGAGTGGCCGAGTTGCCGAAGCACGTGGGTAAGACAATGGAGCGGAGGCTGGGGCTGAAGGTGGAAGGTATACAATTATTTAATCCTGACCTCAACTATTACCATGGTCTAGGATTTCTACTAGCTAGTGCAAGATGGTATGCTTTCGCTAATCTAGAAACCTATTATTAAGATTGATCTTGCCGATGTAGGTATACTAAAATCACCATAACATCTTTACCAATAGCCCCTTTCTTGAAAAAAGATTTCTCCGTATATAGCGTCTCGTGTTATAAACCTTTATCGGGTATTTTGATGGGGTGTATACCCTTGCATATTTTTATTTTATTTTTTTTTTATTTTATTTTTTTATTTGGTAATCCTGTCGTGACATCAACCTGATTAAATCCCACTTACCCATCCCGCAAACAAAACAATTAGAGGGTTAATCGTGATATTGTACTACTTATTCGTCGATGATATCCTGGACAAACACTATTTAGACGATAATATGAGATTTGTGGGCTGTGTATGTGTGAATATATATATATAGTGAGAGAGAGAGAGAAAGAGAGAGTTACGGTTTGTCATAAGTAGTAGATATGTGCGCTTGTCAAGGGCACTGATCAGCTTAAGGCCATCCGTGTCTAGTATCAAGTCTATACTTTTGATAGGTAGTCTAACAGGAATAGTGCAAATGGCCGAGACAAGAGGCACTCATACATCTCTTTGGAAAAAGGGGTAAAGAGGACAGAAAGGGGGGGGGGGGCAAGAAGCAGACCGGGACAACTTATCAACTTATGTGACTATTATCAAAGATTCCTTTTTGACTGGATGTCCTTTCTCCTACATACATAAATACTTAGGAACGGGATGATACCCTCCACCACTCGAAAAGGACTACGAAGAGACCGAATAAGCAAAATTAAGCTCCGGAGCTCACGGACATATGTAGGTCTCTAGATAGCCTCTGAAATCCCCCCTCGAGCTTTGTCATCACGCTTCTAAAGCCGAGGTGTCAAATTCATCCTACTTGGAAACACCTTGGGGGCCGTGCCACATTGTTCTCCTGGTTTACTAACAAAGGGCAGCGGTACTTAAAGAAGCTCGCTCATATACCCGATCTACTATTCTCTTCCACGGAAGGGCTATTAAGGAGACACACGAATCTACTGTACAACCATAACAGTACCTACGCTGAATTATGTACCCTTTGTTATGACAGTGAAATGATATATCAATCTATAGAAGATGGGGTGTACGAAGACGCATGTGGATATCGTGATCATTTTGGCTTTTATTCTTTTAATGTCAACACTTAAACTAACGTAGCTAATCGCTATCACAACCCTCTTTCGACTTTCCCCTTCCCCCTTTCCCCTTTCTCCTATACTACGCAGCAGAGCAACTTTTCAGGGACCTTTCGCTGAGTGTCATCTGCTAGGTATATATTGTCCATGTCCTCACGTACGTACTTGTTTATCATGTAGCTGCCAGCCTCTTATACATACCCTTTTCATGAACCGCCTGGACCACCCAGCAGGGCAAATCTACGCACGATTCCAGGCCCATATTCTTGGTACTATTCGAGCGTCAGTTTGAAGAACCTATGTTATATGAGATTTTAGCGTCATAAAGAGGAACTGACCTCTGCCTTGGTGTGACAATACGACCGGAACTCGGGCGTCTGTCCTAACAAGCTGCCGCCAAACCACGGTCCATGTCTCTGTCTCTTGTGCGAGATAACCTGAACCTCGAGACCGCCACTCTTGGCACCACCACTGCGAACCTCGCTAGCACGGATTCTCGCGTCAACCAGGTGCTTGATGTCCCGCTGTAGCCTCCGCCCGAAATCCTTGTACAAAGTGCTACCGCCAGAGAGGACAATGTTCTTGTAGAGACCGCGCCGAACGTCGATGGGACTCTGCTGGATAACACCATCTACAACGACGGGAAGAGGCGTTAGGAAGTCGGACGAATAGATCTCGGGGTTGAAGAATATCTCGGGTGCCAGGAAGCGCTCGTAACCGACATCAACAGATACCTGGCGGCCACCGGGTTGTCGGACGACGTGTTGCGCAAAGCGGCTGCGATCTCGATCGAAACGGGTGAACTCCTTCACGATGTCGGGGCACACATAGCAGTACTCCTCCTTGATCTCCTGGGCCGTCTTGAGGGAGCTGTCGGGCTCACCCCGGTCTCGGAGCAGCGACTGTACAAAGTAGGTGATATCTCGACCGGCGATGGGGATAGACTTGATGGAAGAGCCGATGACGTAACCTTCGGCCACGGGAATGACGTGGGTGACACCATCGCCAGAGTCAATAACGGTACCGGTAAGTGAACGATCTGAGACCTTTGCTGACGTCCACGATGCGGCGAGGGCGAGAACTGCCTGAACAGCGATATATAGACCGGCACAATTGAAGGATTCAAAGAAGATTTCGGCGGTGTTTTCACGGTTCTCGGGAGGGTTCAGGGGCTGTACTTGGGTGAGCGATCTAATATAACAAAGTGTCATTCCATTCGGGCGAGGGTGAGGAGGGGGAGGGGAAGGGGGGTGAGGTTGGCGCGTACCGGCTCTGTAAGGAGGAAGTAGTGATCTTCTGGTTCTACTCGCAAATACTTGAATATGGAGTTGGACCAGAACCTTTCCATGTGATCCTAAGACGAGGTCAGTTCCGACTTGGAAAGGGTGATTTACCAGATATGGCGATAAGCCTTACCCAGTTCTCTATTTGACCGTGACGGATAGGATAGTGTAAACCATAACCTAGAGATGTATCAGTACTCTTATCTCGGCGCCGCATACTCTCGTATCGCATATGGTCAGACTAACCAGGTCCGTTCGACGCTGCGATGGCCTCATCTCCAATGAAGAAATCGAGGTCTTCGGTGCCACGTTTCCCTGACAGATGACTCGAAGGTCCAGCACCTCCAGTGAGGAAGGTCGGTTTGTTGGCGACAGAAGGTCTTCCAGAACCGGTTCCACCACCACCTCCACCGGCACCTTTCGTGGCTATCGCAGTCGGGAAGACGAAGGAAGGAGAATCGTTACCGGCGAAACCTAGAATCACACGAGAGCAGGCGGTCAGCGGAGGAAGTCGAAGTCGTCGTCATGGTCGTCGCAAACGGCGAAAAGGTAGTTCTCACCAAGCTTGGAAAAGCCCGTGCCGCTATTGTAGACGTGGAATGTTAGCCTAGCTTCGGTCACAGTGTTTTGTGCTCATATTACGAAGTAGTGTTCATGACAAGAAGATGTTGCATATATGTAAGGTAATAAGATATATTGCAGATACATCTGCATGAAGCTATATAGTATATGTATGTAGGCAATGTAGGTAGAGCTCGTGGAATGACGACTGGCAGACTAGTCGCGGGGAGAAGAGCAGAGAGAAACATACTTGTCCATGACAACGGCAGGGGTTTGGTTAGCCATTGTGAAGGTGGGAGAGCTGGCAGAAGCTCCGGAACTAGGCGGGTGTTTGTGTGTTTTGTTTTAAGAAACTATCACAAGTTGAAAGATAGTAAAAGATCGGCAGGGTTAAGTCAAGTAAGAGGTTTGGAGGTGAAGTATGAAATAGAGGTCGGTTGTAAGAAGAGACCCAAAGCCGAATTACGTCTTTGGTGCCTGTTGCAATTGTACGGGTATGGGTAGAGGTACGGGTACACCATTAAGGCTCGATTGACGATTGAGGCTTGAGGCTGTTGATACCCCACCAAGTTGCAACGACCGGTCATTATCTATGTAGGTGGGTGGGTGTGGCTGTGCAGCTGCGTATGTACCTACGTAATAACTAAGCTCAAGCCACAAGCACTATCAAGTGGTTCCACCTACAACTGCATTATCAAAGTCATGTTAAATGGAAGCACAGGAACAATGGCAGCATATACAAGAAGTCTGAAATCTGATCAGATAATTTAGGGGTATGTTCTACATCTACATAGATTAAATTTAAGAATTAACGTAACTCATGTATATATAGGTACCTATGTAGCATTGGGAAAGGAGGACTTGTTCATGTTACGGCCAATCCATGTGGCATACACTCACTACATACATATCTACTATGTCCCCTGAGCCTTCCCGAGGTCCTTCCTTTGAAACTCTCGAGTTTGTTATATAAAGAAGGAAGGAAGGACTATAACAACATCATCTCTGACCACATGACTGCCTACATACCTACATGTACATACCACATGGGTACTTACCTCTTATCTGTCATCTCTCTTCTCACCATGGCACTCTTCCTATCTCCTACTACATTCTATTGCAAGTTGAAGCGACTTATACATGGTTCTATAGGAGATATGAACTAATATTATTATCAATGAGGCTGGTTCGTCCCTCTCTTCATCATCTTCGGCCACTGCCTGCCTCATATGCTAAAGTCACCTACTATGTAGGTCTCTTCATCACTTAACTGTCCACTAATTTTGGTCCACTGATATTTCCCAACACTTCAATCCGGTCTCTTATTCACTTACGATTCATCGTCATTGCCATCAACTTCGTCTTGCCTTCACGTTTCCTCTAAACCTCTGGTATATTCACATCCCACCACCTTATCTCTGACTTCTGATACCTCCCAAGTCCTGCAGAGCTCTCCAATAGTCATTAACATGCATCGATAATCTTGATGCTTTCCCTCACCTCGGTTTTAAGTCGTTTAGTCTTCATGGACTGCTTTCCCATCGAGATCCCCATCTTTGTGCTGTCTCGCCGTGAGTGCCGGTAGTTGACACCTAGTATTTAAGCTTGATTTCGAACAGCTTGTAAGCATTGTCGACAACTTCGATCCTTTCTAATCAGTATTCGAATTTCCATGGCCAATTGTCTAACCTTAGTTGCTTAGTTACTGGCCCACAGTCGACTTTCAATACACTCCCTTGAAACTGAAAGTGCTTCTACCGTCTATTCTTCAACTATTCAAGTCCAACGGGTTCCTTGCCTCTTACAACAACTCAGCCTTCCTACTACCTCGGTCTCGAGAAACGAAGGCCCGTGCTGGGTCGTCAAATACTACGACTACTGAGCTTTGGGTTTGGAGTTCCACTCCTGCCTGGCAACGTCTCTAGGAGCAAAGCAACACATGGTGTTACCAAAAGACTCCATACTCTCCCCGACACAACGCCCAGACGGAGCTCGACTTTACAAGCTGCTTATATCCTCATATCAGCATCCTGCACCTGATCGTACTTGCCTCACCCCGAGAACTACCTAACGACTGGATCAACTGCATTGAATGTTTGACGTGGATTCCTGCATCCTAATTGGGCATGCGCGCATGAGGACGAGCACTCACATACAATACTACCAACTCCACGACCAGTTCACGCTTCGAGGTCCTTCTCAGGTCGGGCTTAACTCAAATTTTGTCGTGACATTCCCCAGACAAGCTGTTGGCATTCTTCATCTACCACGTGAGGTTTTCCAACGAGACAAATCAAATCAGCTTCTACTATTTCCATGCTCGACAAACCACAAAGCTCACCACAATAATTGCCAGTGGTTTCATTTCAAGAAGGAAAACCCAATCACAACTCTGTTTGGCTCTGCTTCTAGTCCATTCGCTCACTATTGGGTGAAGGAAGGGTTGGTGTGACGATCCCTACCACTTCTACTAACACCTTCCCGGGTCGATATTTATTGGGATACGCAACCATCAATACCGATTAACTGAAGACATCATGTCCGACAGGATTCGAGAAAGTATTGAGCCGGACGACTCCCAACCGACCGGCGAGGGTATGCAGGTGCCTTCTGAATATCGCCATCTCTATTTTGATGCAGATCGCTCATGGGGTGGCAGCGTGGACTTCTCCAACGATGGAGCGGGTGACCTCTGGGGTAAGCGTGCAAAGTCAAGCGTATCTGCGATATTCATCCATGCTGGAGCGGGATACCATAGCATCGCCAATGAGCAGATTCATCTAACCGCCTGCAGCGAGTAAGTGGTTTCCTCCGTTGAACGATGAATCTAATGCACATAGACTTACAATCACAGGGCTGCCCGTGCAGGTATGAGATGCTTGAAGGAAGGCAAGTCCGCTGTTGAGGCTGTTGAGGAAGCCATCAAAGCTCTCGAAGACAAAGAGATTACCAACGCCGGCTTCGGAAGCAACTTATGCATAGACGGTACTGTGGAGTGCGATGCTACTATAGTTGATCATTTAGGTCGCAGTGGAGCTTGTGGTGCTGTTCCCAGTATGTTCTTTCCATCTACCATTTCGGATACTCACTCTCATTTCACTAATAACCTTACAGATATCAGAAACCCCATCAGCTTAGCCAAGCTGATCCTTGAGAAGAGCCATGAACCTCTGTCACTGCGCCGGGTTCCCCCGAACCTACTTATTGGGGATGGCGCTAAGAAGTTTGCGACAGAGTGCGGCATGGTGCCTGTGCCCAATGGTTGGCTGATCTCCAAGAACTCTCAAGACCGCTTTGTCAGATGGCAGGAAGATCTGAAGAAAGCTGAGCGTCCTGATTTATCCCCAAGCACCGAGGTTAGCCCCGACCGAAACATTAACAGTGCGATCGGCAGCGAGCTGAGTTTACCGGAAGAACTCCAGCGGGACCACACCAATGCTATCTTAACGGGAACATGGAACGAAGGCCAGCCTGATTCACCGGCTCAAGATCTGTCCTGGACTCCTGGAATGCCTATATCTACACCAAACTATCAAAGATCTAGCTCGACAATATCCCATAGCACCCCCATTGCCTCTCCATATTCACCTCACATCCCTGTAGACCGAGATGCTCTGAGCCTCCTCAGTTCGGCCTTCTCACCTTCCAAGGCGGCGTCCAGAAGTTCAGCGTCCCCGATAGCCAAACGCATGCGAATCAATCCCGGTCTTAATGGCAACTCCATATCTGGCAGAGCTGGGTCAACTGATGGGTTTGTCTCCTCCCCTCATCGTGGACACGAAGAAGAGGATGTGCAGCTACCATGCTCCGATAGATGCCCCGTAGGAGCGGAGCTCAGTGGCAGCCAGAGCCCCAAGCTCACAAATACGGAGGATGATGATATGATCACTGATACCGTGGGAGCCATTGCCATTGACCAGAATGGTAGGATTGCGGCCGGATCTTCTTCAGGGGGAATAGGCATGAAGCACCGAGGCCGCATAGGTCCTGCAGCCCTAGTAGGAATCGGAACAACAGTAATCCCTTCGAACCGTGACGATCCGGAAGGTATCACAGTAGCTACGGTAACAAGCGGAACTGGAGAACACATGGCAACAACGATGGCAGCCCAGAAATGTGCAGACCGACTGTATCACGGTACTATCCGTGGTGCTGGTGGCGTGGATGTCGAGGAGCAGGACGAAAGCGCCGTCCTCCAAGGGTTCGTCGTCAACGACTTCCAGGAACACCCCGGAGTGAAAAACTCAACATCTGCTGGTGCCATTGGTGTCATGGCGGTCAAGAAGACGCCGAACGGTTATTACCTCTATTTCGCGCACAATACCGACTCGTTCGCTCTCGCCTCTATGGGCTCTAAAGACCGCGAACCAGGCTGTGTTATGTCGCGTGTCAAGGAGGGCAGCCAGAGTGGCATCGCGCAAGGCGCCCGGAAGATCTGGATTACTTAACATCCCTGTTATATGCGAACTTCTCCAACATCTACCAAGTTTAAAAAGATAAGGTTAGATGAACGAAGTCGAATTCGCAACCAAGAACGTTTCAGTATCTCTGTCCTGCAGGGATACCCAATGCTTTTATTTCTCGTCTTCGAGTATAGACTGGTACAAGTGGAGTTCGGATGGCATGGGGATGGTGGTAAGGTGGTATACCCCTAGATTTCTTCATCTCCTAGCCTTTGCTTTTGTTCGTTGAATTTTCTGCTTTTCAGTTACTCTCTTTCGGAACTTGATATTTCGGGGTCTCAGAGCCTATAGTCAGTCAGTCGCCATGGTGAACGGAGACATGCATACGCACCTGCCGTATGGAGATGTGTCACTGTCGTCTTTCGTCCTCGCATAGCTATGAAAACAAGGGCATTCATTGCTACTGCAGATTATTGGCGAGCAAGAAGCACATGGTTATTGGAGGTGATTTTTATGGGAGGGGATTGGTTGCTACTAGTGGCAGCATTGATTACATGGAGATATGAGGATTCCCCCAGATAGGACATTGGGGGAAGAGAAGATGGTCTGGATGGAATAGATACCTACCTACTTACCTACGTGCTTAACATCGGCGGATACAGGAATTGACGAATGGGCAATGAATTATCAATGGAAACCAGTTTGGGCAAACGCAACGTGACATGAGTGAAGCAAAACGAGCAGATCGAGTCCATTTCCCCATTGTAGATGACGATACATGCATGGGAATCCTATCCTATTCTAACCCCTCTCTCAAACGCCTGTTGAATTCCCCTGGCCATAAATCAATATGCTGGCTACCGTCATGCAACGCCCCAATAGTTTTAGATATGTCTGCACAGAACTGACTGCTCACGTAGAACCTAGTCCAACCCAGCTGTTGGACTACTTGCTTCGGAAAGAAACCATACACTTACTCCGTATCACAGGGAGAAGCACCCACCTACTCAGCAACCCGCCTCTCATCCGTCCGCATACTACGGGACCGGCGTTCCAACCGCACTCCCGGTGTCAGGACCAACACTAACGCCATTAACACGAGCCTTCTTCTTCTTCGGCTTCCTCCTCGGCACAACAGCGGGCTTGGCACCATACCGGCCCAGAGCAAGCTTAGTACCACACGTCAGACATTCCGCACCGACGCTGCTGCTGCTGCTGCCATCTCCTCCTCCTCCCCCTCCTCCCTCGGTCTCCTGTTGTGGTACCTCGCAGAAAATGCTCAAGCAGACACTACACACGAACCCGGTATCGATGACGCGACGGTGGCAGAAGCACGCAGCGCGGAAGTCGACCGTATCCTGGGTGGGGTTGACGAGGGCCAGCCGGGCCTGCGCGTCGGCTAGGAACCCGAACATGAGGTAGGAAAGCAAGCCCCGCGGGTGGTTCGTCGCGGCGGCGGAGAGGAACGTGCCCCCCGTGATGTAGGCCGCCTGCTGGAGGAACGTCGGCGTCTTGTGTATGGCGAGCGTGTCGATGGGGATGCGCGCGTGCGACGCCGCGAATACCGTGTTCATGGTCGGGATGTATTGTGACGGCGCCGAGTCCGATACCGAGATGACTAGGATTCGCGCGTGCAGGGTTGGTTGGTCTTCTGAAGGCGACGAGGATGTGGCTGTGGCGACTGTGGTGTTTGTTGGGTTGGCTGGATCGGTGGATCCTGATGTGGTTTTGGAGGGCGCGAAGGCGAGCGAGGTCTTGTTGATGTGGGATAGGGCGAGGGTGAGGGCACCGGCGATTAAAGGCGTAGTTGGCCCTATGTCGGTCGATGTTGTGCTATTAATGAGGTCGCGGAGGGAGGAGAGGATGGACGATTCGATCTGTGCGAACTGTGGGTATTTGTTGGCCGAGGTGCTCTTTACGTCATCTCCGTCTGTTGTTGCTGAGGAGCCATGGCCGCGATGATGCGCCCCCTTTGTTCCTGGGTTCGGCGGGTACAGCCAGACGGCGCGGTTGGTGTGGGCGGCGAGTACGGCTACTTGGTTGTCGTTCCCGAAGGCTAGGTGGGCGTTTATGAAAACTAGTATGTTGGCGATGGCTTTGGATATGGGGAGAACGGATTTCAGAGCTGCCCATGCCCGGGGGTTCGTGTCGATGATCACCGTTAATAGCGACGGTGTTTGCCCTTTGAAGGAACTGTCGTCGTAGTGGTCGGAGGCGTCGATGCGATTCATCTTGGTTGCCTAGGCAGGTACCTACCTACCTTAGATAGACTGACCTGGGGTTGTAAGGCAGCTATATTGGTAGGTATGTATGTAGGGATGGATGGATGGATGGATGAATGTCGAATCAGACGGGCGAGGCTAAAGACCCGACCGAATACTCAGTGAAGAGGTTAGCAGGTATGAGACGTCATAGTCTGGATAATGTCTCTCGGGAGGAATGTAATTCTTGTTTATTTTCTTTAGCTTCGTTAATTGTTCTAAGTAGGTAGTTAACTATGTACTCTAATAGGATGGATGCAATGATGATTGATGTTCATTGGAATTTCGAGGTCGCAGTAAAGATAAGGAGTATTTCAGTAGAAACCAATCGATAAGCATTTCAACATCAGAATTCAACAGGGAATAGTTAGTTAAACGCCAATTCACGTGATGATTAACTATACTCGAAGATACTACATACATGTAAGTGACTTCGTACACTACACACTAGATGTCATTGCCTAATAGCCTAGAGCCTCCAGGCTGCCAGGTAGAGCTCTAGTAATGCCGGCACTATTCACACTTATTAGGTAAGTTAAGCCGCAAACAATAGCGGATTTAGAAGGCACAAGCTTAATCAGCGGGGCATGTGTAGGACCACCAGACCAAGCTCCAAACCAAACAGCTCCAACCCCCCCAAACAAGTTCCAGGCCCAGACAGCTGCAGTCCGTCAATAGGAACATACAAGGTGGGGTAAATTAAGCGCACGCTTCGCATCTGATTTGAATCTATCGATGGTTCCATCAATGCTCCATTGGTTGCATAGAATATCCTTTGTTCTAACATTGACGTGCACGTGCAATTGATTCTGGCAGTACCTCGATACACTATCAGGCTTGAGCTGTTTGAAACAAAGTTTCTAGTTGTTTGACCTCCTTATGTAACATGTAGCATGTTGCATGTTGCATATCTATAATTATAGTTAAGGCTAGACTATGACATCAGAGTTTTGCATCAGGTAGGCAGCTATGCACCCAGACATTCAAACATTCAGATATCACGTCCAGCCTCAAAGAAACACCGGAAGTTCATGTTCTTTGTTAACTACCATTCAACTATTTACTAACTGCCTGCTTACATATCCGACCTTTAAACCTATAGAATCCTCTTCAGTTTACCTACTTGGGAAATACCACTCCACCTCTAACGCATCCACATACTAAATTCAGTATTGTATCTCCATCGCATTCCATCATATCAGCATACATACATATCTCACAACTCATCCTCGTTGCCGCTTATCGTCTGTGTCATACCTACAGGTACATACTCCGTCCGTACAAGAAACTCCGTACATGCACCTCCTATCCGGGGCTACACTACCTACTTCATACATATATAAAGATACTAACGTTACTTCCCAGGTACCTAGGAACCTAACACAACAGAAGACAAGGGCGGTTGGGCGATACATCGGTTGGTACGTCAGCCATCATTTGTCATATCCCCGATATCTATCTCCAACCAGTCAAGTAACATTGGTCTACATCGTCAAGGTTGTCCACGGTACGTACAATAGGTTGATTCGCTATACTCTTCCTCCTCCTAGTTTGCTTTTTACTATACGAAGTAGTCATACACGCCTTCTCCTTCTTTACTCCGATCCCTTCTCCTCCCCCGCTTCAAGCACTGACCATTCCCCGTTCGCTGCCATCCACTTATACCGAGACCCTGCATCTCAGACCCTTCATCGTCAAGGATCTCGGTTGCATATCCTTGAGCTAAGCTGTGGAGTTTGCGTCTATATACATCCTGAGACATTCTCATCTACGTAGTGTATTATACCAAAAATAGTAGACGCGCTGACATTCAATACTACTAGACGACGACGCTTTAGAGGCTCTATATCTAGTTAGTAAGTACATACATACATAGTTACCTCCTTTCCTCCTTCATACATTCGTACATATCAAACAATACATACCATCTAGCACTACCTACCTCACTATGTATGATGCATACATATCTACATATAATAGCCACATGCTCTCTCCCTACACCTCTAAGCCCACAGTCTACAACATCCCTATTCACATGTTTGCCCCTTTCATTCCCATCTGTACGTACTCGGTCAGACAAACACCCCGCATTCACTAGAGCAACAGCCAAAGATGATTCATATCCGTTCACTTGGCTCTTGGTCTAAGCATTAAGGAATGTCAACTTCTTCCAATATATAAATTTGACCTTCCATCTTCTACATCTGAATCTAGTTTATTATTTCCATGTCTTTTCGAAATAATTAAATACGGCGAACCTTACAATATCATTTGCTAAACAAACTTGCCTCCTAGGTCAAAACTCCGCACGGAACCACCGGCAAAGTCCCTTGACCTGCGCCTCTCATCGAATTGGTCATCTGACAATACTCGGCTGATCACTGACACCAGGCTACCATTACTCCTAAGCCTTCTCCAACTTATCTTACATTATATTTTTGGCTCATTGTTTGGTCCTGTTCTCAGATTCTCGCTCTACCATGGACGAGCAACCAATTCGCATTACTGAAAATCCCAAGGAAATGGCCAAGCTCAGCAGCAAAGAACAGACACAGCTCATCCTTGCCCAGCTCATGGAAGGTGGCCAAGAAGATGATGAGACTTGTAAAGCTCTTGATAAGCTCACCACATTGCTCAATGATGAGTCTATGGCCGCTGAGAAAGGACAACCTCACGATACCGTCTCAGATGTCATCGACAGTGAGTGTGTCGACACGATACTAAGTTATCTCGACATGAGACAATCCGATGCAGTTCGCGGTCACGGCGTCTTGACTACCTCAGCTTACCTCAAGGCTGCTGGTGATAAGGGATCCGGAAGCCTCAAGACTTTTTTCTTTGATCGAATCAAGAGGGGCACTTATGATGATTACATAGTCGCCTTTTGTGTTGCTGCCTCGGTTTTTCCTATTGCGCCCCAGATAACAACCGACATATTCTTGACGGAAGGTTTTGTACCTAGTCTTGGACCACTTATGCGACGAACGTGGAAGAGCAAGAAGGTTGAGACAGCGTGTCTAGAGATGTTGAATGCTGCTTCGATGAACTCCCTTTGTCGTGAAGCTATTCAAAAGTACTGCACCGACTGGCTGGAGGAGGTTGTCGATCAGGACCCGAACGATCTACCTAAGTCTATACACTCGGTTGAACCCGGAGTCCAAGTCACCACCGGTTCCATCGCCATGAGAAGGCACTCTGAGGCGGTGCAGAATTTGGCGGCCGTCATTCTGGCTAAGATGAGGGTAGGCACTCTGAAGCTTCCGCCCACGTCACCTCCTGCTTTCGAAAACCTTCAGTGGAGATGAGGCACGGTAGATGATGTTGGGTTGGGCGGGTTTATCGAAATTGAGTTGAGGAGGGATGGCTGACCCGATTGGGGTTTTCCAGGCAGTACCTTCGACCAAACCGGGAACCCAAGAGACGGAAGGACGGATTCAACCCGCGAATACGACTATCGAGGAGCTTTCCAATAAGTTCACCACTATGTTACTAACTGATACAGAATTTACTAAACAGCACTCGGTCGAAGGCTTAGCCTATGCAACAATTCAACCAACGGTCAAAGAGGACGTCGCACACAACAAGGAACTGCTCAAGACCCTCGTGGATGTTCTAGCTCACGCACCCCCAAAATCCCCTCTCACCTACGGGGCCCTCAGCATCTTCCAAAACCTCACCCGCTATCTCCCGGTACAGTCAGAGGAAGAGAAGAAAATCAACCAGCTTAAAGCGTATGCAAACGCTGCCGGCAAACTTGCAGCACCGAATCCACTAAATGACAACGAGCACGTATCAGAGCGATGTAGGCTTATCTTTGAAGCTGGCATCACCCCTGTGCTAGTGACGCACAGTAGGTACGGATCTACTGCGTCACTCTCCATAATCGTATCTATTATCCACGCACTTTCCACAACGCCTAGCATCCGGGGTCAGCTCGCCCAACAAGGTGCTGTTAACCTACTCATCGCCACATTCGTAGCGCTACCCGATTCAGAAGATCGAACGAGACGGGTAGCCGCTCACGCCTTAGCCCGTATCCTGATCAGCATCAACCCAGCCCTCGTCTTTGGAGGCACGCGGTCACGCCCACAAAGCTCAGCCATCCGTCCCCTCCTCGCCATCCTAACACCCGACCCGACTGCCGAGACACGAGACCTACTACCGGCCTTCGAGGCGCTAATGGCGTTCACGAACCTTGCATCCACAGGCGACGCCGAAACCCTCACAAACATCATCCGCGCCGCCTGGCCCATAGTCGAGAACGACCTTCTGCTCTCGTCGAACACCCTCGTCTCTAAAGCAGCTGCCGAGCTCGTCTGCAATCTCGTGCAGCAAAGCGTCGAGGGCATCGCGCTCTACGCGGACGGAACCCCACAAGCCTTCAACCGCTTACACGTGCTCCTCGCGCTCGCTGACGCCGAAGACGAAGCGACACGTTCAGCAGCCGGCGGTGCCCTCGCCTCCCTCACCGCGTACGAAGAAGTCGTGCGTGCCGTGCTGCTACGTCCCCGGGGCGTCGATGTCCTGCTTGGCCTGTGCAAGGAAGAAGAGAGCGAGGACCTGCGACACAGGGGCGTCGTCGCCGTCTGCAATCTCGTCTTCTGCGATGAGGAGGAGATTGCCAGGAGGGCGCGCGAGGCCCTTAGGAAGGCCGGGGGCGTGGAGGCGCTGACGCTGTGCGCGAAGAGGAGTCGGAGGGCTGAGGTTGTTGAGGGTGCTGTGCAGGGTTTGAAAGCGCTTCTTGAGGGGGGTGAGGGTGAGAGTGTGAGTAGGAGTGGTAGTTAGGTACTCGTATTCGTGGGGCTGGAGGGGTGTGATATGAACATTGGCTGGCTGGGCTGGTTGGTTGGTTGGTTGGTTGGTTGGTTTGCATGTGTATAGGAATGAGTGGACGTAATGAAAAGCTAATGAGAAGTTTGAGGATTTGCTCCCTGCTATGCTTCACATGTCTTTTTTGATATGATGCTTTGATGACTGTTCGTCGAATGGTGCAACACCTGCTCATGTTGTAGATTGTATGAGAATAGAGGGACTACGACGTGGTAGGGCTTGTTAAGAGTGCACTCATGATAAACACGTCTTGTAGTTCTCCGAAAATATGACTTCTTATCTACTATAACGTTCACTCGACGCCCTTTTGGGATTTCTATACATCCTATTTACTAGTCACGTATTCTGCCATATTATAATCTTTTGCGACACCTTCAGCTATGATGTCTTCGGCACAATGTATGAGAGTTGGGCATCTAGATGGATGAACTATCAAGTAGGAAGCTTAGAGCTCTTTAGAAAACAGCCAACATGTAGTGAGTGTGCTGTATATGAGGTATGTAGTCACCTAGTTGATACCTCACACTCGTTTTCTTTCTTCCATTCATTCATTCAGTAGACGCTTCAACCCGATTCAGCACAGCAACGCCCTCAACATGGCTAGTCTGCGGAAAGAAATCGAAGCCCCTCAGACTCTCAATCTCGTATCTCGTCCGCTTCGCCCCCTCTCCTTCCCTATTCCCATCCCCTAGTCCCTGTCCTTCCGCCTGTGCCTGTTCCCCTTTTCCCTCTCCATTCCCCCCACCCTCGCCCTCCCCCTCACCAGCATGCCCCCTAACCAAGATCCCGACGTCCCTCGCCTGGGTATGCACATTACAGCTAACATAGACGACGCGACGGGGACCGAAGCGCAGCAGCTGGGCCAGGAAGTCGGCGTCGCAGCCCTTGCGCGGCGGGTCGAGGATGACGACGGTCCGGTCGGCGTCGTAGTCGCCGGCCACGCTCTTGAACAGCTCGCCCGCGTCCGCCGCGAGGAAGTTCGCCTGCGACGGCGGCAGCCCGTTGGCCGCCGCGTTGCGCCGCGCGAACGCGATCGACCCTTCTGCGATGTCGATCCCCGTGCTGCGCTCGAAGAGCGACGAGAGCGTTATTGTGAAGAGGCCGGAGCCGGAGTAGGCGTCTATTAGGTATTTTATGGGGTTGGTGGTTGTTGTGGTTGTTGTTGTTGGAGTGGGTGTTGGGGTGGGTGTTGGTGTTGATGCTGATGTTGGTGTTGGTGTAAGTGTATGCGCAGTTGGTGAAGTGGAATTGGAACTAGGGAGTACGTGCTCGCGGATGTAGTTGGTGAAAACGGGGAGGATGGAGTTGTTGTTCTGGAAGAACGAGCCGGCTGGGTTGTGGAAGACGTAGTCCCCGATGTATTCGGTCGACGTGGCTTTATTGTCCGTGATGCACGTCTTGAGATCGACGTAGTTGTCTGTTTCGACTTTCACAGCTCTGGCAGGATCATGTTCTTCTTCTACTTCAGTCGCGGCATCTTTAGGTATCCGTTTTGTGCTCTCCCGAAGTAGAATGGTCGCGCCACGGGTGTATTTGTTGTATTCGACTTCCATCCTCTCGCGTTCTGATTTCATGCCCAGACGAACGACATCAGTGCCAATGGGGCAATCCTCAATGTCTAGAGTGGTCCGCTTGCCCTTGGGCATGAATCCGATCTCGGGTCTCTTATCGAAGGGCTTCTGGTTCCTCTTCCAGCCAGATGGCCCGTCGAAATGCGGAGTGAGCTTCGTCCGATAACTATACTGCAGCGGGCTCCCGATCGTGTCTTGGATGGCCGGGATGAGTTCCGGGGGGAGCTGAGAGAAGTTGCGGAACGCCTTCTCAACGACCCTCTTCTTGACCCGCAGCTGCTCCGCATAGTCTAGCATCTGGAACTGACATCCAGAACATGTGGCAAAGTACTTACATCCAATGCGGCTATCGTCACGTGAGGGCGATGGCTTCACTACGGAGATGAAGTCCGCGACGGTGTATCCTTCTTCTCCCAGATGGCGGTACACCTTGACTTTGACCACGTCTCCTGGCACGGCGAAGGGGACGACATAGATCCGTTTGGAGCCCTTCTGTAAAGCCAAGGCATCACCTGTCGAAGAGAGTTCAACGACTTCTACTTCAATCTCAGACCCCTGCTCTGGTAATTTCTCCCCTTCTGTCCCCGCCTCGGCTGGCGTGACTTCATCGCCATTGGTTTCAGCCTCGTCGTTCTGTTGGTTCAACGAAGCTAGGAGATCCTGTATGTCGAACTTCAGGACTTCTTCCGCAGAACCATTCTTCATGTCTCTCTCCCTCTTCCGGGCCTTTTTCTGGGCTCTCTTATTTGATTGGCGAGAGCCATGATGCTGGAAGGGGCGTTTCCCATGTTGAGGCTTCTGACGTTGATCCGTCATATTACCCCAATTTTCGAAATTGTTCCTCTCCAAGATCTCGGTGTGGAGGTGTCTTGTAGCACCACCGGACAGGCCCAGACTAAACCTTTCAGAATTGGACCGGTCGAATTCTGCACCAACTGCTGAGTGAAAAGCAGATAGATGAAGAATGTTTGTAGTAGAACTAATAAAACCCCGAGATGCTGAAATGGTGTTAAGTATCTGCGATCTATTGGCGAGTAAAAATCGCGGGAAAGTGGCTGACCAATACCGCATTTGGAGTTTCTAAGATACACCAACTTTGTTCGTCCAAGCCTCTCCGAGTCTCTCTCTCGTCCAACTTTTATTTTTGGGTCTTGGAAGTTTTTTTCTTTTTTGACTTTTCCATGGTAACTACATGCGACCGACCCACATGCGGGCCGTTGCAGCTGGAGCTACCTTGGCGCCACACAAGTAAGTGATTTACAACCAAACATGTGGCTGCACAGTATAACTAGGTACTTTGTACTTCAATGAACAAACTTTTGTTTTCTTACACCAGCGTGATGGATGATTTATTCGAGGTACGTCATGCTTTAAAGCAGATGTTCATGTTACGTGATGGTTCTTAAGATGATCTGCCTTATCTATAACGTGTACGATAGTGGAATGTGTGCAATCGAAAGGGCTCCTTAGAAGATGCAAAGGATTAAGGCAAGGCTTGTCAAGTCTATCATAACCCCCCTATCTATTTCTCAAGTAATCTATTATATATTCCAATGTCGCATTTCTAATCTCTTCCCTTGCTCCATAGTGTCTTGTTTTGATAACTATGTACTTTATGTAATTATCCGCCTCCATCACCACCACCGCCTCCTCCTCCTCCGTCACCACCGCCACCTCCGTCTCCGCCACCACTTCCTCCATCGCAACTACTACCAATAAGAAGACCAAGGTCACAACAGCCACCTACATCAGGTTCATATCGCCTATCTTTCCTTTTGTACTTGATCTGTGCATTATTGTTGCGATACACAGGTCGCGCATTAGGATACCCATACCCATGTGATGCGCCCTTGCGAGACTATTACTCAAATTAGCTGTCGGAAAACAGATCACATGTTTCTTCCCGGGAACGTACACCGAAGCACATGTTGCAGTATGCTAGAGTAGCTCCGAGGGGAAGTAGGCTCTCTGGGTTTCTAGAATATTTCAGTCTTTCGAACGATTCATTTATTAGCTAGATACATATACTATCTTTCATCTGTTCCGGATTCATTTATTCAGGAATTCAAGCCTCTTTATATGTATTAACAGTCAAAGGATCACGCCTCACATAAGCCTTTTCGTGAGGTGCGTATAATACTCGGTCTGCTGGTGTAGTTAGCGTAGGCACACAAGGCAGATGTTGAACAGAGATAGGGGTTGGTAATGCGCCGAATACCATCCAAGAGTATGTACGATACAGGTACCACCCACATTAGCCTCACATACACAAAGTCGGGGGTATGTGGGGGATCTGGCCGACAAATCTATAATCTATAATTATATATATGGAGCTCATTATGTAAGACGGACTGTCTCTTGAAGCCTACGTAGTAAATTAATACGTATTATTAATCTAGATAAGGTTTGAATAGTTGACATGTTGTAGTAAGCAACTGGATAAGTTAGAGGATAGGCACCTATGCACTTCTACGTAGGTATGTACTTTTAAGGCTGTCGGCCACTGTCCGGTTGTCGGAGTTTGATGGCCCCCGATATTGCGATAATGGTAGGCTAAAATGCTACCTGAACTAGTACTAGGAAGTACATAGATAACGATTCGTAGAACTCCCTGGACTGCATTGTAAGCAGAAACGTCTTGAAGATAAGCTTCACCTCAGTGGTTTCTTTCATTCCAAGAGCTCAGCACTCTTTTAAGGGCTTTACTCTTCCTCCCATATGAGTCCACTCTCTCAGCCGCTCTTCTAGTCATGTTCTTTCACCGCTCATAGCGTTTGTTGTTGACGTGCTGAATGTGGGTCTTGAGTGAAGAAGCAAGCCTCAACTCGACCTTAGCTTATTTCATCTGTCCGTGTACTTCGTATGTAAGCTTGGGTCTGTCCAGTGTGTTATACATCCGAACGAACGAAGTAGGAAATAAGAGGCTCGTTCAACATTTCGCTCAAATCTACCATATCGAGATGAGTGAGTCCATCCATATGTATGATCAGATATGGCTAGATCCATACATTCATGCATTCATGCAACCTATAGGTAGTCAGTCATAAGTGACTCGTTGCGGGCTAACACCACTACTCTAGCGGGTTTAATGAGACTACCCCGGACCTTCTTGCTCTTGTGCTTAACAGCGACTTACACAACAGCATCACCGACGTCATGGCTGTCTACTGAACAGACCGTGTTGCAGCCTCTCGGCTCGAGCTCAGGTGGTCGAAAAGGTGCTGTTGCTTCCGAGAGCAAAGTATGCAGTCAGATCGGCATTGACCTGCTCGCAAGTGGTGTGAGTACTTGACTCTCATATATCAATGCTCATTGAAAGTCTATTGACACGCGTCGACATAGGGGAACGCCGTGGATGCTTGGGTTGGGACGCAGCTCTGCGTTGGCGTCATCGGAACGCATCACTCTGGCCTAGGAGGCGGCGGCTTCAGTCTCATTCGTGACCGCGATGGAAGCTACATCGTGATTGACTACCGCGAAGCCGCCCCCGCTGCCGCGTTTGAGGATATGTATAAAGACAATGTAGAAGGTAGTGTCTTCGGCGGTCTCGCAGCCGCGGTGCCGGGCGATCTCAAGGGTCTCGACTACGCTCACAAACGATTTGGCTCATTGCCGTGGGAATCTGTCGTTACGCCCGCGGCTCGTGTGGCGCGTGAGGGTTTCCTCGTAACTGAAGATATTGTACGGTATATGACATCAGCAATGAAGATGGCCGGATGGGACTTCCTAATTGAGGACCCATTGTGGGCCCAAGACTTTGCTCCCCACGGCACGCTCGTGAAACTAGGCGATCTTATGACCCGGAAGCGCTACGCGGAGACCTTGCAGCGAGTCGCCGAGTACGGCGCCGATGAGTTTTACACCGGTGCCATGGCCAATGCCACAGTCGCTGCGGTGCAAGCGCAGAATGGCACCATGACGTTGGATGACCTAGCTAGCTATCAGGTCATCGTTCGCAAACCTATCAGCACCACATATGGCGGGTACAAACTCTACACGACTAGTGCGCCGAGCAGTGGTGCCGTCTGCCTCAGCATCCTGAAGACGATGGAAGGCTACAACTCCTCCGACACGAATCTGACCCTGCACCGCTTTGACGAGGCGATGCGGTTTGCATACGGAGCGCACCAAGCCCTGGGTGATCCTGCCTACGTAGATGACATCGATAGTCTTGAGACGGCGATGCTCGACGCAGATGCAGCAGCTAAAATTCGGCAACGCATCCTCGACAACAGCACGCAACCCGTGTCGCACTATGACCCCAAGCGTGTCTACTCCGCCGAGAGCCACGGAACCTCGCATGTAGTTACTAGCGATTCGAGTGGGCTGGCTGTGTCCTCCACGACCACGGTCAACACCTTGTACGGGAGCCTGCTAGTAGTTCCTGAGACAGGAGTTGTTCTTAACAATGAAATGAACGACTTCAGCATCCCCGGTCGCCGTAACGAGTTCGGATACGAGCCGGCACCTGCGAATTACATCCGCGGAGGCAAGCGACCCATGTCGAGCATAACTCCGGTCATCGTAGAGCTTATCGATACGTCGTCCTCTGTTGGCTCTGATGCTTCGAAGAGCAACAAACTCGTTGCCGTCATAGGCGCCGCGGGCGGATCCCGAATCATCAGCGCCACGACACAGGTTCTATACCACATCTTGCAGCGCGGCACCTCCTTGCACTCGGCCATCGCGGAGCCTCGTTTCCATGACCAGCTAATGCCAAATAAGGCTGTGTTCGAGTACAGCTTCGACAACAGCACGGTGGCGAGCATGGAGGAGAAGGGCCATGAAATTGCCTGGATGCCTGAAGGGTCGAGTGCCGTGCAGGGAATTCGAGTGAACAGCGACGGGACGTTCGACGCTGTTGGAGAGACGCGGCAGAAGAACAGTGGTGGTTTGACACTGTGAGGCTTCGGAGCAGATTTAGAGTGAGGGGTAGGATAATTGATGTTATTAATAGAAGATCATGTAATGGAAAATTTTACCTAATGTCTCAGAGACTGTGTGTTCTAATGCTTGCTTGCATGGTATCACGGACATTGTGGTTCATGGTGGCCTATTAATTATCCATTTTATTCTTGAAAGCGTGATCTTTCCTATATGGCCTATATTCATTTAGGGGGTCCCTTTATTGAACTATTATTTAGTGCTATGTAGTACTGCAGCTAGTCAGTTGGTGGGGCCGTTTTGTCTTCACTGCCTAACTCATGCAGGCGTTGGGCTCACCGCTTCATTTAAGAATCTGGACAGTTCCCAACCAGACTAACTACCTACTACTTATATTTAAATGCATGATACTTAATACCTCCGAGAACACACACAATGGCGCCCCGTTCGGGAGAAAAGGGAACCTTCCTCGGCTATGTCGGAGGAGACATCCCTTGTTACAGCTGTAACCTGCGCGGCAACGGCATCTTGGACCCCAACTCCAACTGGAGGCTCTGGAACGCGGACATGAAGGTCTTCCGCGATGCGACAACTGATGACGCGGAGGAGGTATTCGCCTCCAAGGACGAGGAGGTCCGGGCTAAGAAGGACCGCCTCCGGAAAGCCCTCATGTGGTTTACCGTCTCGGAAAAGCTGCGGGGAGAGCACCTGGTGGACCTGGGCGGACGCGACAAGTCTAGC
Organism: Eutypa lata; assembly: GCA_022661535.1. Lineage (NCBI taxonomy): Eukaryota > Fungi > Ascomycota > Sordariomycetes > Xylariales > Diatrypaceae > Eutypa > Eutypa lata. The sequence continues at coordinate 657,272 of JAKULF010000016.1, forward strand.
AACGACGTATTCCGGAGACTATTTGAACGGGTTGCACCACTAGGGACACCGTATGAACCACCACCACCACTGTTGAAGAAAGACGCGGAAGATGCGAAGAGGGCGGGCGAAATAAAAGAGCGAGATTCATGATGCTAGATTTTCACGCAATGGCAGGGGGTTAGTGGAGCGGTCGGTACAACCACAGGCAACAAGAACATTATGATATCATGAAGGGATCAGCATCATGTACTACCCTCGTTTGATCGAAACACCAGTTCGATATTCAGACATTTCTTCTAGGAAGGAGAATGGCATCACACACACACACACACACACACACACACAAACAAAAACCTCACACCAAGTCGTTGTGAGATACAACTCACAGCTCGAGAACCACGATTCCCACAATCTATTTGATGTATCATAGTCTATGATAATTGACCATGCTAGGTCTGATTCTACAAGTCTCAGTGAATGCTTCACGTATATGAGCTATTATCGCTCCATATTTCTCAATTTGACTTCTGAGTTCGGTTGTAAGGATATCAGCTATGTGAAGCATGCCAATCCTCAACCATTCCTATCGATCGCCATTTAGGCTACAACTCTAAGAAACATCTGATGGGTTCTTGTTGAATTGCCACAACAAACCTGGCAACCATCACGACAGATGCCTGAGAGGTCTGTACGAAAAACATAAAAGCGCTTGCTACTGATATGCATACTTGCTTTACTGGTCTTTGCGGCGTTCAAGGCGTATGTTCAAAGGTGGCTTATCCCACAAAGCCCACATCTGCTGGTTCCTAGTCCAGTCTTTATCTGCTTCGTTGGCTAACGAGATATCGTAGTTCCAAACGAGCCTCGCCAGAATCAATCTCATCTCTGCGTACGCAAGACTAGGGATTATGGTTAATATTTCCGTAGACAGGGATACGCTTTCTTCGCTTTAAAACTTACTTTTTGCCTACGCAGTTCCGTGCTCCAGTGGAAAAGGGTTGGAAAGCATCCTTGTTGTCATTGGCAAATCGGGGGTCGCCTAGCCATCGTTCGGGGATGAACGACTCTGCCAGGGTGAAGTTACTTTCGCTGTGATACATACACCAATGCCAGATGTCCACGATAGTCTGTGTTAAGTTAGTTCCTGATAGATACGATACTAGTAGGTCCGATAACTCACGCCCTCTGGAAGATACGTCCCGCAGACTACAGCACCTCCTCGGTGGATCAGACGTGGCGCGGAACCGGGTGCCGCAGGATATATTCGCATACCCTCGTCAATGACTGCCGTCATGTACTTGAGTTTCTGGACACTGAGAAGAGTGATCTCGGCCTCGGTATTAAACGCTGACGAGACTTCCTCCCTAAGTTTAGCCAACACCTGAGGATGTGTACATAGCAGGGACGTTACGCCACATAGTCTATAAATTCAGTCAGAGTGCCAGATAAAGTCAGCCTCGAAATATAAGGAGTCACTTACGTGGTTGCAGTTGTCTCTGAGCCAGCCACAATCAAGAGATTTGCGTTCTGCTGCAGTTCTTTGAGGGACAATTTCTAGTGCAAAGATGAGAACGAGAAGTCTTCCACATGAGGATAATATTCACATACCGATTTACCATCTGGACCTGGCGCAGTCATGACATCTATAAAGTCAGGTCTTTCGGATCGTAAAGCCAGGCGCTTATCAACTTTGATCTCAACCAATTCCTCCTGCTCCCGTATTTTCTTCCCAGCGAAAAATCGAACTATCGGGCCAATGGCGACATTCAGGGCCGGGTAAGCTCTTCGCAGCTGCCCTATCATCTGGGCATCCTTGAATTGCTCAAATATCATAGCCACCCAAGTGTGGTAATTCGAATTCTCCAGACAGTCGAAGGGTTCTCCGAACGCCAAGTCGCCAATCACGTCGAACGTCGTGTAGTTATACCACTTGACCACGTCCACGGGCTTGCCGCTAAGATGGTGTTCCTCCATTCGCTCAAAGAAGAGATCAATGTACCCTTTGATTAGATATTCTTGCTTGATCATGCTTTGCGCAGAAAACCCATTGGCGAGTACCCGGCGAAGTCGACTATGGTTCTCGGAATCGGCAGCGATAACACTATGGGGGACCTCTTGGAAGAAGGAAGGCTCCTTGAGATTTTCTGGCTGTCCTGCCTTGCGATGGCCATACACTTGCCTCCATGCGTCATGATTGAGTACCGAGACCGACCTGGGTCCCGTACGAACGACATCACCATACTTTTGGTGCAGTGCACGAATCGTTCTGTGAGGTGTTCCGGTACATTGCATAAGAGCTTGGTGAAAGGGTGAGATCGCCCACAGTATCGGACCGGGAACCTTTCGAAGGGGGCTGACGAAAAGATTGTAGACGATGGCCCAGAGCATATATCCCAACACCTATTGCAGATTAATTTTGAGTTTGATTCTTATTCAGCATGCTGAGGAGGGCAGGAGGGCTCTCACAAGACAGGCGGCCAACACCGCAAGGCGCAGCATCACAGGCCTATCCGTAGACAGCATTAAGCTCTCTGTTAGTACAGCCATGATGGGGATTTATTCGTTAACGTCAAAGAATTTGATTTGAATACAGTTGAGCAGCAGTATCATTGCTTGCTGTTGAATATGCGAGGCTTTATGCTCCGACAGCAACTGGAAAGCGGCAGTTGTCCGATCATATGCCGGCAGTGCGTTGAAACAGCCGAGCCTATACACTATAAACTATACACCGGGGCTCCAGTGGCATGGTGCTAAGTATCCGATATACCGAACGGGGAGGATTACGAATCCGTGCGCCCGATACGGCTCATAGCAAGTTATTAGGTAGTTGCAGGAATATACAGCAGGTCCTGGATACCTACGTCGGGCAAATCGGCTGTTCCGGTGATCATGGCGTTACATCGACTGCATTAGACTGCGGCTACTGCACGGGCGGGTGAAGGCGCATTGTTTGCGGGGGTAATCCGGGGCCCGTTCCGTTCCGGTGATGGTAGTTTCAATGTCCCCCCTAAGCTCACCTTAAGCCAAGCCCCTACCCCCCTTGGCTTAGCTTACCTTCAGGACCTAAAACTTACTTGCTTAAAGGTTTAACTTACTTGGCTTATAACGCTTGTTAAGATTAACGTTAAGCTTATTAAAAATTAACTCGTCGTAAGCGTTGCTTAAAATAAATATATATATATTTTTTAAAAAAATTTTTTTAATTTTTTTAAAATTAAATAAATCTTTAATTATATTATTTATATAATAATTATAAAATAATTATAATTTTATAAATTTAATTTAATTAAAAAAAATTTAAAAAATTAAATAATTAATTTTAAACGTTTATATTAATAAATAAAATATTAATATTATAATTTAAATAATAATTATTATAAAAAAAAAATTTAAAAAAAAATTTAAAAGTTTTAAAATTATAATTATATATAAATAAATTATTTTATAATTAAATATTTATATATTTATATTTTTAAAATTAATAATAATATAAATAATTATATATTTTATATATTATATTATTAAATTATTTTATTTTTAAATAAAAATATTATTAATAATTAATATATAATAAAACATTAAATATAAATAATTAAAAACTTAAATAATTAAAAAATTTAATAATAATATATTAAATAATATTATTAAAAATTAAAAATAAATATTTATAAATAATTTTAATAAAATTTATTATTAATTTATAATAATTATTTTAAAAATATTTTATTTTTTAAAATTTTATTTTATATTATATAATAATAATTTTTTTTAAAAAATATTTTAAAAAGTTTATAAGTTATTTATAAAAAAAAAAAAAATACTCGTGAGTTATTCGTAAGCTTTTTAGCATTTTTAAAAAAAACCCGTGAGTTACTTATAAGTTAAAAAAAAAAGCCCATGGGTACTCATGGGTCCGTGGGTATTTTGTCGTGGGCGGGCTTTTCCTACCCTTAAACGCCGCCGATAAGATACAGCTGTGCATAAAGCTGCGCGGGAACGAAAGGCACACTATTGCCACAGCAAAAGGCCCATCAGAAGATTACCGGAAACGACAAATGAGGCAATGATGAAGCCGGAACCCCAGGCATAGCTCGCGGTGCCGCCCTCCTCCAGGAAGACGACGGTGCCCAGGAGCAGAAACGCACTGATGGCGTCAGCCTCCCAGGGGAACCCAGCCGCCGCAGCTACGACACTTCGTTTAACTGATTTTTCAGGGATCGGATCAACGTAACAAGGAAACCGGTTGGGCAAAGCAAGGGCAAGAAGAACGAGGGCGACGGCACCGATGGGAAGACTGCAGCAGACGGCCGACGCGAGCTATGGACTCTTCGTAAGTTACATGGTCATGACGTGCGATTTACCTCAAGTAGAAAATCCAGCGCCAGTGGTTGCCATTGCTGAGACCACCACCGATAAGTGGACTGACGACTAGTGCAATGGCCAGGGTGCAGGACAAGACAGCATTTATCATGTTGTAGCCCGACGTGGGTATAATCTGAAAGAAAGTGATGGACGGAAAGCCCATCGTGCCGGTGCTACCGATGCCCTAGAGGGCCCAGAAAATTACGCTGCAGCCTAGTAGGTGTTAGTTAGAATGTATAGTACTATGAAGAGCCAGTATCTTTGGACTGGTAGGGTAGTAGGTACATACAGCTTATTGATGGACTGAGACGTTCCGCAACCAGCCGAGAACGTGAAGAGGATAAGCGAGCCAAGAAGTGCCGTCTTGAGGCCAACGTAGTGTCCAATCTTGACCCAGATGATGAGAAACCCTTCGAATTGTCAGCGTTTAAGTTGCCTTTTTCGAACAGAAAGGTTGGACGCACCCGTGAAGGCGGAAAGATAGGTTGTTATGAGCTGGTTGCTCTTGTCGAAGCCGCTCAGGTCCGCCGAAATGGCGACCAGGGAGGTGCTGACGTTGGAGGTCTTGGCCATCGGGAGGAAAATGTAAATGCATAGGCTTCGTGCCGGCACATAGCTGTAAGTGAGGAACTTGGAACTTGGATAGATGGCGGCGGACAGTGTAAGGTCGAGAATACAACTGATCTCATACAGAAGAGCATCAACCGAACCCCGGTGAGATATCTCCAGAGGGAATCTCTCCTTGCCCATGATTGTCTTTTTTGCCGCCCTGCTAAGGGGTGCTGCCGGGCTCACTAGTTTTAAGCATTTTGCGCTCCTACGCATAGGTGTCACCAGTACCAGTCATGTCAATGGTTGGGACGCACTTGGTGACTTGACAAGTACGGCAAAGTATGAAGGGTTGAACTCTCGTGCGTCATGAAGTGATCTAATAAGCAGGCTGACCAGGTACGTCGACCGGCTGTGGGAAGATGAAGCCGAGGTGAGGATCGCGAGACAACCCCAGAGCGTTTGCCAACCTACGAATGTCGAAGACAGCCTACCTATAACGACGGCGGGGATACGGCTTCTGGGCTGCTGGAGTCTGTCCCCCCACCCCCAGATCCAGCAAACGCCCAGGTTACACAAACAAAAACCCTCTGTATGGTGCCCGTTAGAGTGCACTTTGCCTACAAGTCTCTCAGCCAGAGTGTGATTTGTCTGCGAGTCCCAGATACGGTAAGCAACCAACGCTCGAACCAAAAAAGGCGAAGCAGGCAGCTCTACCCGGCTCCGTGTAGAGTGGATGGGCGGCAAGGGACAAACGAAATGAAATGTGATGAATTAAGCATGGGCTTGCGACGCAAGGCGTGAGCTGCGCCTTCGCCCTGCTGTTACCTATTAAGTATAAATGTGACATCGTTCTCAAACCACACCTATCTAACTTTCAGCATCCATTCACCACCCATCATCTATATATTAGTCATGGCTACAACGGCGCCTCAACCGCGCGCTGCCGGTGGATTGAGTTTCATGCAGACCCTGTCCCCTTGCGTTTACCTCTTGCGCCCGTCGCCTGACAACACGACACCCGTACCCAAGACCGACGATCCCGCGCTGATTATCATCTTTGGCTGGATGAACGCTACCAGTGGCCCACTCGCCAAGTACGTCCGCCAGTACCAGGCCCTCTTCCCGGCCTCGGCCATTCTCCTCGTCACCTGCACGTTCGCCGGCATGACCCTCCCGTGGCTGGGCTTGCGGGAGGCCCGCATTGCCGCCGTCACCACCCGCGCCATCCTCGAGCAGGACGAGGGCCAGGAATCACCTCACAGCGACACCGATCCGCGCCCTCGCCCGCGCCTGCTAGTCCACGTCTTCTCCAGTGCCGGATCGACCATGCTATACCATCTCTACACGGCCTTTGCGACCAGCGGATCCTCTGATGCGCCCGAAAGTGCCATCCTCCCCTTACACGCCACCATCTTCGACTCCACGCCCGCGCCCTTCACCTACCAGACCCTCGTGCAAGGGATCCTCGACGGGGCCCCTTCGGCGGCGGCGGCTCGCTTTGCCGTCATGCCCGTTGCGTATCTCTACGTCGCCCTCGTCTGGGTGGTCGTCACAGTTTTGCGGGTGCCCGATCACATCGGGGACCTGGGGCCGCGCGCACACAACGACTCGGCCCGCGTGCACGAGGCCCTCCGCGTCTACATCTACGGTCCCGCCGACCGCATCACGCCGGCCACGGCCGTGGAGTTCCACGCCGACGAGGCTGAGGCACGGGGTTTTCGCGTGCGGCGCGAGGTCTTTGACGGGACCGGACATGTGGCGCATGCGAGGAAGCATGCGGATCGCTACTGGCGCGTCGTAGGTCAGACCTGGGAGGGGGCCCGGCTATAGGGGAAGGGGACATGGACTGGCTGGGGCTGTAACTAACCGTTCTACGCCCCTAATCTAGTGGGTAAGAACAAGGCGAATCCACTGGAGCTTAGGAGCTGGAGGCGTGGCATGATGAGGCCGTGGTGGTGAAGGATCTCTTTGGGGTTTGTTAACTTGTTCTTGTCTAGACTTAAAAGTACAGAAGAATGTTTAGACAAGCAAATGCACCTGCCTCTTTTAAAGGTTTCATCGGGTGCTGTTGATGAATGCAGCACTCAATTTATGCACGTTCGAAGCCGGGCCATGCCTATAAGTATCTGATATTATCTTGACCTAAAGTTCGAGGACATTACCTCTCTAGCTTTTACAAAAGCTCCATCTAGTGCTACCCAACATTGTGAAAAGTGTACAACAGTCATGCATGGTCGCCCACCAGTCAGAGCCCATAGCCTTGCCATTTCCTTCCTGCTGACTGCTGTCGCTAATATCGGCTTCAGGAGGCGTGCCCAGGTCGCCCCCTCAACCGAGCCCTTCGTCGCCGACGGCCATGTCATCCCCTCCGGCCCGGCACCACGGTGGTCGTCAACACGTATTGTATAATGCACAACCAGGCCTACTTCCCAAATCTCTTCGCCTTCCAGCCAGAGCGGTGGCTCGACGAGACGAACAGCAAGACCACGCGCCGCGCCTTTGTGCCCTTTAGCACCGGTGAGCCCCTGTGCCTAGGTAAGGGTTATATATTAAATATGATAACGTAGCTAAAACTGACACTGTTTATAATAGCTGTTAGTAATATGAAGGCGACGTAAAACTCGTCTTTGTATACCAAAAGCTGGCAAATAATCTCGCGTGCCTTGATAGAAGATGTTGTCATCAATATACCTACTTATATAGGGCAATATAGTAGTCACTAGCTACTAAGGGGAAGTAGCTTTGGTGTTGTAATAAAGATTATGAAGCTTTATGCACTTGTTCGAAACACAAGATCTAATAACAAGAAACTTCGTATGTAATCGTCACGCATTTCGTATAGCAACAGCCCTGCTTTACTTCCCTCGGTGGTATTGACATAGACTACTCATTGATACATATCTAGAGATTCTTCTAAAATACATTCTATCTTGCCTTTAAACCGTTGTCTAGACTGTAGGAAATTTAGCGAGCACAAGATTTCTTGAAACTCTGGATTACTAAATGATCTACGATTTGCTCGTGATATGTGCTGACATATCGCAGATTACGTTGGTAGAATTTGGGTAGTAATACTTTCTGCCCGACATGGCCCGGCTCTTTATATGATTCTTCAAGGGCCATCAGTGTCTTGGTGTCCCAGCGTGAACCCCCCGTGGATTATAGCGAAATCTAGCTGCGTTCATCTCAACGAACACCTTTACGGATTTGCCACGCAGCCAAGCTAGCCGACCACTGCGTAAAAACTGCTTCCCGATGCGTTTCTGCCTTTATTTGCTCATCTATAAGTATATATGTCAGTATAATCTTCCTACTTTAGTCTTCAGTGAACTTCTTAACTACTCTCTCCTCACCTTTATATATATATAAAAAGCTCGTGTCGGATATGCATTGATGATTTGCGAGCTTACCTTGCCCATTGCGTTATAGAAGTATAAACACTTGCTTCATGTAGTTCTTAAGGAGTATTGCATGATGAAGCGATCTCATAGATAGGAAACGACAACGAAACGTAAAGAATTGAGGTTATAAAATACAGACATCTCTTGATTTTATTTGGTCAGAAAGCATCACCACTAAGCAATCTGTCACGCAATTCATGGAATGCCACTTCATAACCAATGGATTTAACCATTTTTCCTAGTCATAGTAATACAAGTTGATATAACAAAGCTCGATAAAGTAATAGCAAACCAAACCCCCTTCCCCGTAGTCCGCCATGCAAGTCCACTGGGTATCGTGCCGTGTTCTCCGTATTTCTATAAGTCAACTGTAAGGAATAAACAAGTACATCAGTGTCCGTCACGTTCATATCTTCTTCATGGCAACTAGCTTCTGCATCTCCGCCAGCCACTTGCGCACGAACTCCTCCTCCGAGAATCTCTGAGCAGCGACCCGGGCCCTCTGTCGAACAGCCAGGGGGTCGGGTAATGAAAGGGCCTTCTCGAAGCCATCCGCGAATTCTGATACGGTGCTGGCATGGAAGCCTAGGATTGCGATTAGTACTCTGTTCACATAGATCACTAGAAGAGACTCGGAAATACCTGTGGGTTTGTTATCGACATCCGTTACAATGTCCAACTTGGGTCCACCGCTATTGTGAACAACCGGGATAAGACCCGCGGCCAAATACTCGACGACACCAATGCCGAAATGCTCGTTCCACATGCCATTGACACCAACAGAGGCCTTGCGAAGCCATTCTAGAACTTCAGACCAAGGAGCATCGAGCTGGAAGATGACGCGGTCCTTGATATGTAGCTCATTGACAAGAAGACGTAACTCGTACACGCGCCGCGAGTCGTTGTCGTCTCGGACGCTGCCTAGTAGGACCAACGTGGCGCCTTCAGCAGCGGCACTGCCCGACTTGACGAACTGGGCAAATGCCTGTACGATCATCTGGTGGTTCTTCTCGGGACGGAATTGCGCGATGTAGACAATGTATTTGCCGCGCTTTTGCTCGCTAGATTCCGACACCTCGACGGCCTTCTCGATCGACTCTACAGCACACGGCGGATAGACGACGGCAATTGGGTGCTTTTGTTGGCGCCTTTGACGGCGGGGACCCCAGAGGGACTTGATATGAGCTTGAGTCCAGCTCGAATTGGTCATGACGACATCCACAGAAGCGCCCATCGACGAATAGATGGCGGCAAACGCTTTCCAGTAGTATTTCTTGAGAAATCCCTTGAGACCAACTCCCTTGCCGGCATTGACGCCTTGACTGCCGGCAGCCTTCTTCGGGTCTAACGAGTCTAGCATGTCGGTCGAGATGGTGGGGTAGTGGACGTAGGCGCCAGTGGGCATGCTGGGGAAGAGGACCTTGCTCAGACCGAGAGTAAATGCGTAACCCATGGTGTCGACGAAGATATCAGGGACAAGCAGGGAGAAGGCTTCCCATCCTAAAACGAGCGATCCTAAGGACTGGCCAAGCAGGGTCATATGTGGCCATGTTGAAGCTAGAACCCAGTGTCGGGTAGATAGGTAGAGGAAATGGGTAGTCGGAGGGTGTATGTCGATACCAAAGGAGTTCTAGCAGTCCGGTTTTGATTAGCCAACTGGACTACCAAAGTGGCATTCAAAGCACAGATAGATATGGGAGGAGGGGGATTCCAAGGGTCGACAAACCTTCACGCGTTCAAGTATCTTCTCCTTGGTGACATCGTGATCGCCAGTGTAGACAACAATCCTTGCTTTGGGCCATCTCTCCTGAGTAGCTCGGATAGCAGCCCACAATACTCTCTCCCCACCACCTCCTGCATTGCAGAAAGGGTGGAAGAATCCAATGATGCCATCCCAGTCTTCGCTACTCGAAGAGAGGGGTTTGGATGTGCCATTTGCCTCGGATTCCTTCTGTAGCGTCGCAGTGAGTTGGTGGATTAGAGCCCGACGTCCTTCGGTTTTCTTAAGTAGATAGAAGCCGGCAACAACCCCCACTGTGTTGGAGAAGATGCGCAGTAGAAGTGGTAGGATATAGTTCCACAAGATCAGGCCCGCGAAAGGGGTGCAAACGAGTGCGACCACAGTGAAGACCATGGCTTTGGTCTCCATGATGGCAGTGTCGGTGTCGGTGTCGGTATCGTTTCGTTCTGTTGTTCCTGGTGATTTCCTAATTGCTGCTTCACATGCATGTGGTGTCTGATTCTGGCTGAATGGAGATTAACGTTAAACAGAATAACTAAAACAGAACAGAACAGAATGATGAAGAGTAAGAGAACGAGTTAGGGGTTGCCAGAACAGACAAATCTGACTGGACCCATTGAAGAAGTATCTTTGTTGTAGTATTTGATAAATGATCTGGTGAGAGGAACTTTCGGAAAGACGTTGATCATGTGGGTATAACTCTGGTACCTATGGTCTGGTATGGTCTGGTCTGGTCTGGTATACGTAGTAGGTGTATGTCGGTACTTACCTAAACTAGAGCTCCGAGTTTAGGTATGACTGACTATGTGGTGCAGTGGACACTCCAGTGAGCTTGGCTTGGTGGGTAGGTGGTGATCTACATAGGGAGCTGGGGAGCTGTCAGTGTCGGCTGTTTTGAATGACCTCAGCTCTCTTAACATCACCAGTCAGTGTAAGTACATAGTTAACTAGGTGGTTTATGCATGAAACCGATAGTGACATCTTATCGTTATCGTTATCGTTATCGGTTAGCCTCGCTGAAAGACCCCTTATCACCCCGCCCTAAGCTGCCTAAGTTCGTTCCTCTAGCGCTATACTATCTAACTACCGTGCTACTGTGCAGGCAGCTACGGAGTAGTAGATAGGTATCAGGGTATGTACATAGAAGGCTGAGTCCTAGGCAAGCTTTCTCGCTGTGGTCCTATGTATCTGTATCTGGTTCCCCTATAATTGAATACTTCGTGGCAGCATTGCAACTTTATAGAGGATCTATTGCCTCTATTTGCTATTATTATTCCTCCATGAAGCTTACTAAGTACGTAGGTATGAGTAAACCCATTCTCTATATGGGTAGCCTCACATGAAGTAATCTCTATGTATCACTGTATGAATATGGGCTGATTCGATATAGATAGACCACGCTTGAGTACTTATAATTCTCGGGACATCCCCTATCTGGGTCCTCAACTACTTACCCTACCCTATAAGAGTCTGTTGCTCAATTGCATGGACTACTATGATCTGGACCTCTTGAAACTGAGTAGAACCCACTCACATGATGGCCCATTATGAGTTCCATTTCACATTTCCCTAGAATGAGAGTGATTAGACCGGCCATCAAGGCATATCCCAGGTTCGGAACACAACCTTCACCACTGCACCCTACTTTATATTCTTTCCAGGGGAATCGGCAGTCAAAGAGATGTTTCCATATCGGGCCTACTATCGCCACTGCCCTTCAAGGAACACAGGATCTAATCCTGTCCTTTCACCACGCGACTCACACACCATGGTTCATCACCATCCCGCTCGTCGCCTTGGGTGTGAACCTTCTCTTCCGCCTACCCTTCAACATTTACACCCAGAAGATCCAGCAGCGCCGCGCCAAGCTCGCGCCCATCCTCCAGGCCTGGAACACCCGCATCCAGCGCGACATCGCCCTCGAGGGCGTCCCCCCCTCGCAACGGGAGGCCGAGGTTAAGACGCGCTTTGGGAGAACCACTGCTAGAATCTGGAAGAAGTTCGGTCTGCAGGACTGGAAGCTCTATGCCAATACATTGGGCATACCCTTCTGGCTTGTCGGCATTGACGCCATCAGACGGCTGTGCGGTGGTCCGACGGGCATCCTCGGACATTTGTTCCTCGGGTCTGGCCAGGCCAATACCACAGCGGCAGCGGCAGCGGTAACGGAAGGCCGAGCCATAGAAAAAGGCGCTGACGATGTTGCCATGCCGTCGAGCATGGGGACATCCGAAAACCCAGCTGGTTTGGTGCCAGCGGTTGAACCATCGTCCGGTAGCGACATAGCCGACACGATCGTGCACGCTGCTGCAGATCCCTCGTTAACTACTGGGGGCGTTCTCTGGTTCCCGGATCTGACCGTCGCGGACCCATGGCACGTGCTCCCGCTCGCGCTGTCTGCCATTCTAGTCGCGAACGTATGGCCAAAGACTGCCGCGGGAAGACAGGCTGTGTTCAACATGGCTGGCGGGCCCACAGAGTCTAATACGCGACTCGACCTGGGTACGAGAGGTCGTTTAGGCCTGCATCGAGGTCTGTTTGTCGTCTCGTTGTTGGTCGGTCCGCTTACCATGAACCTCCCTGCCGCACTTCACCTGTATTGGATCTCGTCATCGACCTTGAGCTGGGCTACGCAGAAGATGCTAGCCCGAATGTACCCTGTTGGAGGAAATTCTATACAGCCGTGCAAGGGTATAGAACTGCCCGTGATCAGGCCAAAGAGAGATGAAGCGCAGGCTAAAAAGGACATAAAGGAAACGCCATTGGAAATGTCGAACAATAGCGCTAAGGTTAGGTGATTCATATGGGATAGATTACTGGCCTAGGAAGATGGTGTTCTTCGTCTGGTGTTGTATCATCAATTGTCTAGGTACTTATATTGTATGCACGCATACATCTTGTATAACAAATCTCAGAGGGTGTCTCAAGAATAAGGTTCTGCGCCTTCGCTCACAACGCGGCGTACAAAACAAATTTGATATTAGAGAGTCTATCTACAAAGTCTCTGGACAATAGAGTGCCAAACCGGGCAGCTTGGTAGAATGTACGAAACTGGAACAAAAAGAATCACATATAGTATAACCCAGACCAAAAAATGACGCCCAACGCCGCGAACATGCCATCGCTCATAACACTCTAATAACTTTACATCTGTCTCTTATGAACCGCACCGCATGCGGATGCAGGTCTCGTCCCGAGTTCTGCTCTTAGCCCAAGAATACAGCCAATAGCACGATGGTCAAGATGACGGCGAGGATCAACAGCAAGCAGCAGGCCTTGCTACGGGCATTCTTCTGGTAGCGAGCAGCGCTTCGGAGCTCGTAGTCAGCGGCCCGCACATCGTCGCGCACGTTGACGGCATTGTCCTCGATAGTCTGCAGGGTCTCGCCCTGCTCGGATACGATCTGGGCGACCTGCTGAAACAGAACGTTGAGATCGCCGACGCCCTCCTCGATCTGGCGGATCTCCTCCTCGCGCTCTGTGATCAGCGCTTCCTGGAAGTCTACTTCGTCTTGGGGCGCAAGGTGGATCTGCTCCTGCTGAAGCTGTAGCTGCTGTTGTGATGGCTGGCCGCTGAAGTCGGGCGGGAGCTCGGACGGAGATTCGGGGTGCTCGCGGGCGGCTTTCGCGGCGGTCACGGATGCGCGCTGCTTCTCTAGGGCGGTTCGTTGGAGGGTCTGGAATTCGGTGAGGGCGGCTTTGAATTCGCGCGAGATCTTCTGTTGCGAGTATTTCTGCGTCGGCTAGATAGTAGGGAGTTCATATATTAGTTCCTTCTGATCCTCTATTCAGGCTATCGATGATACATACTGTGACATCATCCCATGTCTGAACCTTCTTGACACCACCGCCAACGTCCTTGAACTGATCAGTGGACTCCTCGAGCAAGGTGTGAACCCTCTCGCGCAGGCGCGGGTTGTCCCTCCGTGTACCCAATAGACTAATCTCGGACCGCAGTTTGGAGATGTTGCCCTGTAGGTGGAATAGTTTGTTCATGAGGTCTTGCGACAGTCGGGAGAACTCGGGGTCGTCGGAAAAGCCGCCTCCAGAGCCATTATTCTGACGTCGTCCCCCGGACTCGATGGATGAGAGTTGATCGAAAGACATTGCGCGGTTTCTATTCGGTGGTGTTGTGTGAGATAGAAATTGGACTCGAAATGAAAGAAATCAAAGACAGAAGAAAATAAGGTGATGATGATGATGATTGAAATGATTGTTACTTGGAAGTATGGGCTTGATGGATACTTCGTACTGTTGATATGATAGGATGAGGTAGTTAAGTCATATGGGGACTTTGGGGTCTGGGAGGTGTTACGTCGTTCGTCCGTCTTTAACTATCGTCTCAGCCACGATCCTGCTTCTGTCCCCACCAACCATGTATCTACAGATGCCTTGCCCACATAATGAACCCCACACTGGCAATCCCCTGCAGGCACCAGAATAATTGAATAAGCATTCTCAGCCACATGTCAGTCAACTAACTAAGCTCAGGCCACAGGCATCACAAGCATTCGCATTCTTACGTGTGGCTTGAATTAGTTACCTGTATCTAACTTTTTTATTATTTACTTACAACAACATAGCAACCCCCATTTAACTATGTATTTTATTTCACCGTCACCATCAACCCAAGAAAAGAAGTCATAACTCTTCTATTGCAGCCGTTAGTCTGTCTAGCGACGACGTATGCACTCTTAATTCTACTCTAGACAATGCAATGATCTGAAATTCTATTCATATTCTGGCGCTGTCAACATGCCTCCCCCTGTCGTGCGACGGGCGCCTTACAAGGACTTCCTCCAACCCGCCTTACAGAGACGATTTGCCTCGACTGCTGGTGTCGTCCTTGGGCTCGCATATATCGAATCCCTCACTCTCTCTAGTTGGAACTCCCGTATGTCATCAGATTACCATTAGCACCACATATCCCTACTCGTTACTACTTATTCTACGGTCTTGACTCGTAACTAACTATAGTGAAACTTACCTGAAAATAATAGTAATATGGTCATGGTTCCCCATCGGTCTTACCGGTCTACGCGCCTTGACCATCTTCGCATGTGTCCTCCCGCTCATCGTTCTCCGAATCGCTCACTCGCACATAGGTTTGCGAACTACTAATTCCCCTCTCGAGACCTTGCGCCGTATGATATGGCAGTTCCAACCCCTCGAGACCTTCCTCACCTATGCCCTCTCGTTCTGGCTTTTCAGCCAGATGTATCTCTTCTCCGTCCCAGAGGAATCGAATCTAGGGTGGATCACCTACTACAGCGGCGATCGCCCAAGACTCAATGAGCGCGCCTTGTTCTACACAGTGAACCTTGTCCTCGTCGGCGTCGCCGAAGCTATCCTACATCTTGTGAACGATCATGACCGTCTAGAGCTAGGAATCGTCGAGGCCAAGGAGGAAGGACAGGCGAACCCTCAATCGGAGCTAGATCCCTGGGAAGTGTGGGCTAGCGAGGCTCCTCGCGTCTTGATTCAATCAGGTCTTGTCGCCATCGTCGTCAGTCTAGCCAACTATATCATCCTCTACAGCATGTTGAGGACCTCGGCCTGGGGCTGGGCTATGGCATTCTTTCGAATATTCTACCACAACCTTCCCAAGTCGAATATACCACCGAGCCAGGCCCCTTGGAGCATCTGGATGCTCGGAAGGTCCGTATGGGCTGCTTATCTGTTTCTCATCCTCTGGGAAATCAGCGCCTTGACTTTCACTTTGCAACTTGGAAAGGGGCCGTTCAAGAACAATCTTCCCCTGACTACTGAGTCTAAAGACCCCAATGGTAGTCTTGTGAATGGATTGAAGAGTAAAAAGCCTCGTATACAAGTACGTCTAATACCCATGTGCCTTGATATAATCAGCTTATGAGTACTAATAATGTAATTCTAGGCGTTTGCTGTCCTAGAGCTGGCATACATCGCCCGGGACTTCGAAGATAGACGGAAGTCTATCTTTGAAGATATTGACCGGAAAGATGGTCCTATATGGTCGCAACTCTACGTTGTTTGCCTAACCATAATCAAGTCGATCGAGCAGCGAATTGATGATTACGGAAAAGCCCCCACTCCCCCGGTGGCGCCGCAGGTAGGCGAAACTCAACCATCTGAACCCCATGCACGTGCTGCTCAAGCGCCAAACCCCGAAGACGTTTGGCTATCAGCTGCTCCTGCCAAGAGACTCGGTGCTTCTACCGGGAAGACGCCTGCTGAAGTATTGGTGCCTGGGGCGAAAAGGATCACCTTGGCGGCGAGAGATCAGCTCTTGACACCTGAACAGAAAGAAATTCTCAGTACCGACGGCCTCAATTCGGCCTTCCGATCTCTGGCCCTGCGCGTCGTCCATCTTCCTGTTCTTGGGTGGCTCTTCCAGCAGACGTTCTCACGCCGATTAACCACCGTCATCCTCGACACACCGTATGGCGAGCTGAGTGTCTATGTCAATACTGCTTTCATCCTCTCTGAATTGGCCGTCTGCTCTCTCACCGAAGATAAGTTCGGAAACGTGCAACGCGACGTACCGGCTATTATCCGAACATTCACCACGGTGATCAAGAAGCTGGAGAGGTTTCGCGATGAGTTACCAATCCATTGGACCGATGTAGCACAGGACAGAACTTGTGAAGACTTGGATGTCCTGTTGAATGCACTGAAAGTGGGCCTTGGTCGGCTCATAGATGCTTTTGGGGCTTACAGCGCCGATTTGAGACTGAGCAGGGCGGACATGCGGTTGGCGAGAGAGGCTGCGCAAAGAAGACCGGCACAAGATGAGAATGATGGACACCCGGAGATGCAGCAGGTGAATTAGTGGTTAAATCTGTTGAACAGGAGGACGGGAGGTCGCAAGTAAACTTATTGCGGACTATGAAGCATCATCTGGCGTAACTGTTAGATGTTGATTTCATATACGCATGTGTAGCTACATATTTTACCTGTAGCAAAGCGAACATCAGGTAATCACCAGATATTTGACATTCACGAATAGAATGGCTTTGAGTAGCTAGTGAGTATCGCTAGTGAGTATCATTCGCCGTAGCAGGAAATGATTATATGAAACGATACATGGATGCCATGGAATACCATTGATTGATGCTACCTATCTGCTATCTGTCTGTCTGCATCTATAGTAATATTAATATCAGCCAGTGCTACTCAATACTCTGTTGCATATACACATCTATCAAGTAAAGGGAGATACATATATATACTTACACAGACACCTGCATGTCCACATGTCACTATGTCTAGACTCTTTACCAAGATACATATGCACCTCATTGCGAACCATGTGGAGATTGAAGTGGGGTAGGTTTTAGTTCCCGAGGATCCCTGTGAACGGGCCAAAGCTAATTTCCACTTCCCACCTTCGACCTCCCTGCTCTTCCTTGTTTCTTTCTTATCGTCGTCAATCGTCATTGTTGACGAACGACATCATAGCCTGACCTCCTTCTCTCCTTTTACTTCACTACATACTACACATAGTTACGGAGTAATCGCTAGATGCCAATAACTTGAAATAATTCGTCATTTCTCTATGTTGAGCTCTAGATATTCTACCTACTCCTAACATGTCTTCTTAATACTATGAGTTTCGACTACGTTTTGTCCACACTCGTCACGCTTGTTTACTAATTTTAATCTTGAGAACCTGGTCCTATTCACCCAGTCGAGTCTATCATAATGCGATCCTTATACCGACCATTCCTGTCCTTATCGTGTCCTAATTACTCATTATCCTCCTTTCATCCTAATTACTACGACCGAGTCTCCACGCGAACCGTAAACTCTTCTACTCTCTCACAGCTATGGCCAAGACAAAGGTGACGGCTGCTACCATCCTAGGTCGCATCACCTATACCTCCATCTATGTGTTCTTATGTATCATACTCACCGTCTTACTGCTCCTCGTCCCCGCCGATTTTATCCGCCAAGTCTTCAACCACACCTTCCAACGAGCCAACGTCCTCATCCTCGTCATCGTCTATGTGCTTACGTTCATCATCGTCCTGTTCGTCTACGCCCTGCGCCTATACACAAATCGCACCGTGCTTGCCTCCATTCCGAAGCTCTCGATCCCCATAGAGAAAGGCGATGTTAATAAGGAGGTCCGCGCCATGATTGTTGCCGGTCTGGGCCGGAGCGCTGCTATCACCTGGGAGGCTCGCCCTAAGGTTGTTTCGCCTCCCGAGGTTGACGAGGGACTGGATATCATTATTGAAGACACTAATGATACTGCGGTGGCAGCTCCCGGGGCACATGATGAGAAGGAACAGGACCAAGAGAACGCGACCGACAGAGAAGGAATTTCCAAGTTTTACAGTGGACTCGGCCGAAGACAGAAAAAGAAACCCCCCACCACAGTCGAGGACAAGATGGGCATTGCTCTGCCGTCCGTCCGCCCCGTCTGGGGCCACATCGAACACGACGGCTGGGAGTCGCCCAACTCCCCCGATCTGCCGAACCTACAGTACGCCACCGTGCTCACCGAGCTGCCGAACCTGATCGAGGCGAAGGCCGTCTCGCTTGCGCCGCCGGACCTCCAATACCCCGCCGCCGCCGACTCGCCGCCAGCAGTCCTAGATCCCGAAGCCGTGGCTCTCCTGCAGCGCGCTGCCAACATGTCGATGCGCGATTATGTCACCCACCTAGTGAACCTACGAATGCTACCGTCAGGGACAGATAACTTCGATCCGCAAGAAGTGGGACAATCTCTCATCGCGTCTGAATTCCTCGATGCGTATGAGCGGGCCCGCTTTTCTACCCGACCCATGTCCAAGGTCCTCTTCCGCAACCTCATGCATCTCTTCGCCGAACTCCTGCGCGTCATGCGACCCCCTGATCCGTCGATTCTGTACGGAGAGGAGGGCAGTGATGGATTCGGGGATGCGTATTCCGCGAGATTCTATGGCGGTGATGGTATTAGCATAAGCGATAGCGATGGACACATTGACGACGATGCGCCGCGAGACGGCACTCCCACAACCCCCGCACGGAGCCTAAATCTAAGTCTCTCGGACTCACTGCGCAGTGGTAGCGTCATCCATGGTGGCAGTGGCGGTAGTGGCGATGCCAATAGCCTGCGGTCTAATGCAAGTTCAACACGTTCACAACAGAGGCACAGGCGTCAACCACGACCGCCTACTCGGCAGCATTCTCAGCATATGCTAGATCGGCACCTCGGAGATAGAGATCGAGACCGAGACCGAGACCGAGACAGGACCTCATCCTCGGCCAACACCTGGCATCAGCAGCGGTACCGCACAGCGCCCACAACGCCTATGAGCCGAAGGTTCGGCGGCAACAGCAACGGCAACGGCAGAGACCCAGCACCATCGTTATCCCGCTATCGATCGGAGAGTTCCGAAAGCGTGGATACGTTCGCGCGCACGAGGCGGCCGTACCCAGCTACTAGCAGCAGCAGCAGCAGCAGTCAGCCATCGAGCGCGAGTCTAAGATCATTCTCATCTGGTAGGTCGCGGGCTACGGGCTTTTCGGGTGCCTCGGGATCTCAGCAGGGTTCCGTTATCATACGGCTTGCACGGCCAGGGGATAGGGATGATGCGCGTGGGTTGCCGTACGTGCTGAGGATGGGGGATGATGGGCATTGAGCCAAATGCAATCTCACACACCTTTACCTTTAATACAGTGTGTGTGTGCATGGTTGCATACTTAACTTAACTGGGGTGTCTTGGCACTACAAACACTGTACTTACTTAACTCGGATGCTCTTTTGATGGCGTCAACTAGGACTTGGCGTCTACTACGGGTGGGAAACTGGATCATTGGAACATAGAAGGAGTTTTAAGGGGCTCAAACCCTGATGGTGGAAATGGAAAATTGCATTAGGCGGCGTTTCTCTTTTGGAGCATTAGAGAGTGGGAACGGATAGAAGGAGCCATCCTGGTTTACATACTACATTTTTATATTGTCTAAAATGTTATGCACGTCCACATATCATCCTCCTGTCGTACGTTTCAAATCATCTTATCTCATCTGTCCGTGCCCTTTTTCTCGTCCTGCACTTTTATCGACAATCATAGTACATGCTCAAGCTTCCATGAGATATAATGTCCTATAACCTGAATATTGAAGCATGAAAGGGGCAGGGGGTGGTGGCCTTTTGTCTTACGCGTTCCCATGTCGCTATGTCGCATGCGCTGATGTTGGGCAGACGATGGAAGCATGTCAAACACCCTCTGCATCTTCACGATCACTACTACCGCTACCCGTACTCGTTACGCCGTATTTACTAGCTACGGAGCCTAGCCATGCTGTCGTCGATGCTTCGCTGAGCTCTAACCTGATGAGCCTCGATAGCCTGCTGCTGTGATGGGAATGGAGCTCGAAGGGCCAAGGCTGTAATAGGATCACCGCCCTGGTTGACTGTTCCCATGAAGTTATACACTCGCTGCTTTACAGTAGAGTCTTTGTTCATAACTGAGGAGAATGCGTGTTGCTCCCTGGCTGGTTGAGCTCTATTGAAGACAGTATTAGTTAGGCTAATTTACTCATGGTGGATGATTTAAAAGTTGATGAGTAAGTGGATAATTCATCCTTGGAGTCAAGGAGATGTAACAGGCTGGTGAACAGGGAGTATGTTGCTATATTGAACTGCTAGAGGAGAAACAGGAGCACAAAGTGTAAATGACTATGGTTAGTGATGAATATGAATGTATGAATGTACATCCCCCTACCCCACTCTCTCCCTAGATATATATACATATGTGGTTTGGTAAGGAAGGACAAGAATGTATGTTGAGTAGAGTTCACAGACAGCAGTCTCGGATGTATGTGTAATTGTGGGGCCTTAGGGGTATAAGCAAACCAAGAGGGATCAAGAAAGGCAATGTGCCTAAAAATCGCATTATATCACATACCCATTATAAGCAGCGTTTCTGGAGGCATCACTCATGTTTCCGGGTGGACTAGGAGCCAAGGTAGTGTACGTAAAGGGCCTGTGTATTAGGGGTACTTGGTAATTATGGTATTTAAGCTATCAAGCTGAACTTCGACTCAATGGATGAGGGTGCTTGTTAAGATAAGTCCCCCAATGTAGGGAGACCTGTTCAACCTTTATACCACTGAAATACATACTACCTTCTGAGTACATGGATGTATGAAAAGCTAGATTTCGGTGAAGGTGCATAGCATCTATAGCTGTTTGTTCTAAGTGGAATATACGTGGAGGATAGGTAGTTAATGAAGAAAGTACCTCGAAGGGGAGGTACGTTGGGTGGGAGGTATATCAAGGGGAGGTATGTGGAAGTGGGAAGCACATGAGGGTAAGCATAAACCTGGTATATGAGGAACATCGCATACGTTTCCATATAACTCATACCGCTTGAAATACTGTCCAATTATGTCCAATAACGAAGGACGGCCGCAGCCTGGCCGCAGATTCGGAGTGGCCAGATTGGGCGCCAAAGAACTCGGGTAGGGTCTGAAGCAGCCCGCGGCCTGTCTTCCTAGCAATAAAAGCAATAAAAGCAAGAACTGCCCGCATGGGGTGGAGATCACGTGTCAACCTCGAGGATGCGTCATCGTTAAGCCAAGAAAAATAAGCTGCCCGCATGGGCTGAAGATCATGTGACGACCTTAAGGATTCGTTATTGGCTAATTAACATGGCAAAGCTCTTATTAGATACTTTTAAGATCTGAATCCTTGGCGAATACTGACTTAGAATATATGACCGAAGACAAATGTAACGGTACAGAATGCAAGGACTATACCGCTGCACCACCAAATGTGGAACGTTGTTAGCTCGGGGGCTAACCGTCTTGCATTGCCTTATATAGTCACTTAGTGCCGTGACAACAAGTTCATCGTAACGGATGTGCCCTTCAGGATAAAGTTTCCATCGATAGTCTCACTCCCTGGGTATAGCTTAGATTGTGTACCTACTGTAACGGGATGTATTCGCAACCCTTCGTATATAACGGCCTAGTAGAAGTAATAATGTGTTAATACGATTCCAGGCCAACAGGAGAGAGGGGTTTGACAATACCTACAGATAGGGCGGGCTCTTCGCTTCGGATAACTTGATAAGGGGAGAGATTCCTCCATCACGAAGAACACCAGGGATCTCTCTTAGGCCTCCAATAGACAGAAGGTGTTGCTAGTAGGTAAACGCGTGCGAATTATACTGTGGACGCAGCGGTTTGTGAGCCAGAAACAAACATTAGAAGAGTTTCATTTCACACTCCGCTTGAGTAAGGCCGTGGCGGATAAATGACCTCTTTTGCTGTGTAAGCGGGTGTATATGACTTTTAAGATTTAGCTATCTTTTTTAGCTGTAGCATTAACATTAAATCGTTTGCATATTCCTACGTTTATGATTTTATTCTACAACTGTTAACCTGCATATTTTTATTTTCATTTAACGTTATTTTAAAAAAGAATTAATTAACTTATTTTATAATTTTTATTAAAAAACAAAATAATAAGTTTAATTAATTAAAGTAATAATTATTATAAAAATAAAAAAAACATTTATTTATATATATAATTAACTTTATTAATTTATATTAATATATTTATTATTTATAACTTTAACTTTTTAATTTAATATTTTCGCTTAATGTTTATAAATAATAATAACTTTAATTTAATCTTTTTAATTATATTTTAATTTTCGTAATATTTAAATTACTTTATAATTAATATTTATTTTCGTTAAATATTATTTTTCGTTATATATAATTATTTTCGTTATTTATAACGGTTTTAATATTAATAAATTTAAATTAATTATTCGATATAATTTCTTTTTATTTTTATTTTTTATTTATAAATATAAAATTACGATTATTAATTTTAATTTTATTCGTTTTAAGCCGAAATTAATTTTATTATATTTTAACGTTAAATATTTACTTTAAGTTAAAAGCATTTCGAAACCTTATAAACGAATTTTAAATAAACGATTTAATTAATTTATTTATTATTATATTTTTTATAAAGATATATTTTAATTATATTATTTCTTTTATTATTTTTTTATAAATAAAATATTATTAAATATCGATATATTTAATTTAATTATAATTATTAAAATTTTTTATTAAAATAATAATACTTTAATTATTATAATAAATTATTATAACGTTTAATATCTTTTTAATTATAATATTTTTTTCTTTTTTATTAAAATTTATAATAAATCTTTTATATAATTAATTAAATTAAATTACTTTTTTAATAACTTAAATTTATTCTTTATATTTCGATTTATAAAAAAATAATAAAATAATCGATTACTTTTTAAATAATTAATTAATTATATTATTATTTAAATTAAAAATATAATTAAAAATTAATTAATAAATATTTAAATTTTCGCTTTTATTCGTATTATTATATTTCGTTAATAATTATAATTTTTTTTTATATTTAAAATATAAATTTTTAATTATTTATAAATATTTAAATATTTTTTTAATTATTTATTTATATTTAAATATAAAGTTAAAAAAATAACGATTAACGTAAAATATTACGTAAATTATATTAAATTTAATATTTATTATTATATATATTAAAAAGTTAACGATTAATTAATATTAATATTTATTAAATTTAAAATATTTTTATTTAAAATTTAATTAATATAACTTTTATAAAATTATAAAAATATTAACTTTTTTATAATTCGTTATATTATATATTATAAATATTTTATTAATATATTTTATTAATTAAAATAAATAATTTTAATTAATCGATAACGTTTAATTTAAATATTTAAATAATATTAATAAAGTTTTAAGTTTATTATTTAAAAGCGTTTATTTAATGTTATTTTTACTTTAATTATTTTCGTTTTATTTTTTTTAATAATAAATAAATTATTTATATAAATTATTATAAAAACGTTTATTTTAATATTAATAAATACGTTATAATTAAAATTAATTAAAATAAAACTTAATAAAATTAAATAATTATTTAACGTTTTAAATTAAACTTTAAACGTTTATTTTAATTTATAAATTTTATTAATATCGTCGTTAAACTTTTCGAATTATTAAACGTAAATTTTCTTTTTATTTTATTATAAAAAAAAATAATTTTAACGTTTATTTATTTAATTTTATAATTTTAAACGATAATTATAATAAATAATATTTTATAACTTATAAGTTTTATTATAAAAATAAATGTTTTAAAATAATTAATACTTTTAATTTATTTAAAACTTTATATTATATAACGTATTTTATAATGCATTATTTTATTATTCGAATTATATTTTAATTTTAAAATTTACTTTTTATTTAATATATTTATATTATTTATAACGTTAATTAAAACTTAAATATTATTATTTAATAATATTTAAGTTTTAATTTTTATAACTTTATATTATTTATTTTAAAAATAATTTTTACGAACTTTAATTAATATTTTAAACTTTATATTATTAATAATCGCTTTAACGTTAATCGTTAATATTAAAAAAAATATAAAGATTTAATTTTTTTTAAATAAAATATACGTTTTAAATAAATATTATAATTTCGAATATTTAAAAATTTAATTATTTATATTTAAATTTAATATTTAAATTAAAATGTTTTTTATAAATTAAATAAGTAATAAATTAACTTAAATATTTATTAAATAACTTTTATTAATTCTTTATAAAATAAATTAATTTTAATTTAATTTAATTATATAATTAATGATTTTTTAACGTTTACGCTTAATAAACGATAAAAAGAAAGTTTTTAATAAAAGATTATTAATTTATATTTTAATATTAATTATTATAAATTAATAATTCTTTTTTCGTTTAAAGTAAATATTTTATATTATCGTTATAATAATTTTATTTTCGTTAATAAAAATTTTATATATTAAATTACTTAAATAATTTATAAAAATATCGAGTTTTTTTTAATCGTTTATTTTTTTCGTTTATTTTTCGTTATTTTTAAATATTTAATATTATACTTTTATATTTAATATATATAAATAATTTATATAAAGCTTTTAATTATATATTATTTAAAAAAAATAATATTTAATACGTTATAAAAACTTTAATTATATAAATAATTAATCGTTTTTAATACTTTAAGTTAAAACTTTATTTAAATCTTTTTATTTTTTAACGTAAAAAATAATTTATTTTTAATATAAAAGTTAAAACTTTTCGTTATTTTATTATTTTAATATTATTTAATAAAACTTATTTATATAATAATGCTTTATTAAATATATTATTTCTTTACGTTTTTCTTAATTAATTTTTTAATTTAATTAAAATATATAACTTTATATTTTTAACTTTAAGTTTCGTATTTTTTAAAATAATTAATAAATTATTTAATATATTTTTAAGCTTTTTTAAAATAATTATAAATTATATTATAATAAAGTAATTATAATTATTTATTAAAATTAATTAATATTTTTTATTATTAAATTTTATTTTATTAAAAAGTTTATAAACGTTAATATAAATAATATTCTTTATATATTTACTTTTAAATAAATTTTTTTTATATAAATTTTTTTATACGATTTTATAAATAAATTATATATATATAATAATTTAATATATTTATTATATTATAAGTAATATATTTAAACTTTAAAAGAAATATTTCGCTTAAATAATTTATTCGCTTATATTAAAAGCGTATTTTAAAATTAACGATATAAATTAAAAATATTAAAATCGTTATTTTATATATTTTAAAAGTAAATAAATTATTAAATCGTAATATATAAATAATAATTTATCGATTATTTAAAAGTTTAATTTTATAAATATTTTACTTTAAAGTTATATTAACTTTTTTATTAAATAATTATATTATAAAAATAAAATTAATATTTAAATTAAAGATATATAATACTTTAATAAACTTTATCGCTTAAGATTTTATTAATATAATATAATTTATTTTAATCGTATTTATATTAAAAACGAAAATTTTAATATTATTAATATTAATAATAATAAAATCGTTTAATTTAAATATACTTTTAAAACTTATAAATTTATTATAATTTAAAATAATATATTAATCGTAATCGAAATTTAATATTTAAACTTTTTATAATATATAATCTTTTTAAATAATAAATATAAATTTTAAAAAAACAAATATTATTATTTAAACTTTAAAAATATTATTTTTTTAAAGTTTATAAATTAATATAATTATAATTTTTTATTTTTATTAAAGTTTTTTAAGTTTTTTATTTTTTTTAAGTTTTAAATATAATTTTTAAAATGTATTTTTAATATAACTTTTTTTTTCGTAATATTTATATTTTTTTATTTTTATTATTATCGTTTTTTTTTCGTTTATTAAAATATTAATAATTACTTTTTTACGTTTTATATATTTATTTTTTATAATTATTATTAATATATTATTATTTAATAATTAATTTATTACTTTAAACTTTAACTTTATAACTTCGATTATTTTAATAACGTTAATTAATTTCGATAATATATTAATATAAATTTTTTAAAATAATTAAACTTATACTTCGAATTTTACATTTAAGTTTTTTACGAAATAAATCGTAAAATAATTTTATAATAATATATATTTAATTTTAATTTATATATATTCGTTTTAAATATTAAGAATTTTCCGGCTTAATTTATATACGTTATTAAAATTATTAAACTTAATTATATTTTATTTTTTTATTAATTATAATAAAATTAAATTTTTTTTTATTAAACTTTTTTTATTTATTTATTTAAATAACTTAATTATTATAATTATTTTTATTAATAAAATTAAAGTTTCGTATAAATTATTTTTAAAAAATAACATTATTCGTTTTTAAATTATTAATTATTATAATTATAAAAATTCGAAAACTTTATTAATAATATTTAAAAATTAATTAAATATTAAATCGTAATCGTTATAAGTTTTTACGATTATTTTTATATATCGTTTTTAAAAATAATAATTATCGCGGTTTATAAATTTTAATAAAAATTCGAATTTAATTAACGTTATAATAATTTTAAATATAAATAACTCGTAAATAACGTTAATGTTTAATTTAATACGTTAATTAAATATTATAACGATTATATTAAGTTAATTTAAAGATTAAAAATAATAATTTCGCTTTAATATTAATATTTTAAAAAAAATTTAAAATAAAAAATTTAAAAATTATTATAAAAATTAAATAATTTTAAGCTTTAATTACGCTTTATTTTACGTATTTAACGTATAAACTTTAACTTTAAATAAATTTTATTCGTTTAAAATAAACGATATAAAAAGATTATTTTAATTTATTAAGTTTATATTATAATTTAATATAAAAGTTAATTTATAAACATTATTATTATCGTTCGTATATTTTATTTATAAATTATAATTATTTTAATTTTATATATATTATATAATATTAATTATATAAAAATAATTCTTTATAATAAAAGCTTTTATAATTATAATTAATCGTATTATTCGTTTTAATTAATTATTTTAATAATTAATATTTAATAAATAAACTTATAACGAATTATTTATAAAACGCTTTTAAATAATTTTAAAATCGATGTTAAATTAATTAATTTATTCGAAATTAATCGTAATTAAAATATTAAAGTTATCGAAATTATCGAAATTATCGAAAATAATTAAATAATAATTATTATTATTTATAATATATTATTTTTTCTTAATATAAATAATATTTAATTAATAAAATAAAAAAATAATTTTATAATTTCGTAATTTAATTATATATTAACGTTAAATATTAAAATTAAATTTAACTTATATTAATTTCGATATAATTTTAATAATTTTATATTTTAAAATTAACTTATTAAATTATATATATAAAGTATTTAATTAAAAATATTAAAATTATACGAAATTTCGGGCTTATAATTTATTAAAAAATAACATAATAAGTTTAATTAACTAAAGTAACAACTATTATAAAAATAAAAAAAACGTTTACTTATATACATAATCAACCTTGTTAGCTTGTATTAATACATCCATCACTCATAGCTTTAACCCCTTAATTCAACAATTTTCCCTAGACCCGAGGAATTTATTTTTAAAACCCAAGAGCTTAAGTCCAAAATCTAAGTAGATAACATTTCGAATACAAGAAATTTTCCTCGTCATAGAAACTTGGGAAAGGTGGACGTCTACTGCCTCAAAAGCCGTAATTATCCGAATCTGTTTGAAGGCAACCGAACTCCCGACCAAGTGTAATGTGGGAGATGATATCCAAAGTAAACAGTGGCACGACCCGGATCAGATTTAGTCGAGAAGAAGGTTGTTACGGATTAACTTCACCAGTTCTATTAGTTGAAGATCGATATCAGACTCGAAGGTTGGAATATCCCGGCCAGTGTGGCCAGCTGAGAGCTTCGCTTTGAGTTTATCGTGAGAGGTTGTATCCCGCGTGTTGAACATGGCTGAATGGTAAGGGTTGAACTAGTTCTCCTCATACCAACCGGACTTGCCATATTGACTTTTAGCACGGGACATACATCGGATGAGCTCAGGGTCGTCTGTCATAAGGCCATGGGAGCTGATGCGAACAAGTAAGTCATGTATCTTGGTTAAAGACTTGAAGATCTCAAACTCTTTGCTACTTGACCACACATAAGAAAGCTAGAGATATAAAGTGCTAGCGAGAAAGGGGCAGGTACTACGAAGAAACGCTCGAAGCTAGACGCTACTCAAAGATGCCGACAAAAGTAATTGCTAGAAATTCTCCTGAAGTCATACTATTTGTAGTTAGGTATACCATTATGTAACATTGAGATTGGAAACGGCTCTGACTTCCAGAATGACTGGAATAATCCATTAGAAGAAAGAGATTCGTCAAAAGATTCCCTTAGACAATAGTCACATAGCTACAATTTCTCATTCTTACATGGTTTATTGACTATGTCGATTATATATCAAATCATAATATACATAGATGAGATGTTGACTTCAATTATTAACCTTATCTATGTGATAACCTGATAGGTGGGTAAGTATGAAAAATTGAGACAGAACTGCGGCTACATGGTCCCTTTTCTAGAAGTTATGGTGGAAAATACTTGGGGATCACTGCTTAAATAGCAGTTCTCTTCTCCTTGGAGATAGGCGCGCTTCGTCGTCGCGGCCGAGCCAAGATCTCTGCATCTTTCCCTGCCAGGATAATTAGACATTTATCGGGCTAAATACCATAAGAGCGCAAAATAAGACAACCCGCTTTTTATTTGATTACGGTCTTATTTATAACTTGCTCTAAATCTTAACCAATCTGTGAAGTGCTTTATCGGAACTTTAAATTCAGCTTTGCATGCTGAGATGTTCTCAGTAGGTGTGCAATTTACCTTCCCTTTTCCATCGTTTTGGATCATTAGTGCGTATTTTCAGTTCCCCCAGCCTTTTCTGAGCTTTTAAACTTTGAGTATTGCTACTGCCGTATAGGACTGACAAAAGTTGACATAGCTCATCTTGGTATCTCTCAGCTTCATCATACTCAGCACTTTCTTGAGCACTCTTGACGAGTGCTTGAAGCTTATCCTTGCGAGCTTTACTAGAGGCGTGTGCCTTATCCAAGACCCTCGTGATGCCACCCTCTGTATTCTTCTTAAGAGCGGAGAGGTCCCTCCCGCAAATGGTGCTATCAATTACTGAGATCTGGTCTACTGCTTCAGAGATACTTCGAAACATTTCTAAGGATTCGAACGCGTAGTTGGCCGGTGTGTCTGTAAAGCTAAGATCGCAAATGATTGTGGCAATTTTGTGTTCTAGGTCAAGGCATTCTGCGAGGCGCTGATCCCGAGTGGATTTGTCTTGAAGACGATGGCGTGCCTTCTTCAAATACATTCCAAGTGCCTCATCCTTACGGAGCAGTACTTGCATCATCAGAACCCAGAGAAGAGACTGCAGTGTCTCTGGATGGTGAATGCCGAGTTGGCCTTCAAGTCTTTGAAGAATCTCAAGTGACGAGACTTCTACATGTTTCCACCCTTCTGCATCTAAGGGATTTGTATGTGCTTCTGACAGGACTTCCATATGGCTCCTGTCTTGTTCCGAGGGTTTAGCATCTTTGAATGACAGGCAAGCTGCCGTCTCGCTCATGTCTTCCCATCTACCGAGTGTAAAATTCGTGATGATGAGGTCACGCTTGGCACGTTGTGTGGAAGGGTGTTTCCAGCTCAAGATGTCTAAGCGACTCCTATATACATCTCTAAGACAGTTCACGGCTTCCGCCAGATTCCGTTCGTAGTTGGTCTCATCCGCACTCTCGCGAAGACAAAGTGCATAATCGTGCTCAGAATCAAGAGCTATCATCGGAGACTCTCGAAGTACTTGCGACTGTTCCTCTGATATTGTTGATTTTGGAACTTTGCCAGGAGACCTGTGCCTCGTCCGTATTGCATTGAATATCCGTCGGGCAAGTTCCAGTCCGTTGTCATCCGCCTTTCGTTGACTAATCAGTCCTAGTATCCGCAGCGTGGAAAGTAGGGATGGATGAATTATCGCGTTGTATTTGTCGCTTCCGACTACGTTGATGACATCTTCTAACAGCAACCTAGCTGTAGGCTCACTTATCTCAATACCTCGTAGCTTGTCCATGTCTATATTGCCGCTAGAGTTATTCCGTTGTTTTCCTCTAGTATTATGAATCAAGTATAGCTTTCTCTGCTCAGATAGAACCTCAAGCGCAAGACTGCATGCCTTGTCGGTTGCGCCACAATGGTAAAGTGCTAGTGCAAGCAACGAACGGTGCTCGAGAGTATCAGGATGGGTCCTACCGTAATGCTTACAAGCGACTTCCACCGTTCTTTGTAATTCTTTCTTAGCCAGAGCGTAGTTTCCAACGGCTATTTCCATCTCTGCTAGTAGACTACAGGCATGAAGTGCTTGTGGATGCTCCTCAGACATCATTGATCTTGTGGTTTTGGCAAGCGACCTAGCCGTACTGACTGCCTCAGTAAGTCGAGATTGCATCTTGTAGATTCTGATTAGGCGGCACATTGCCTCGACAGCTTCAGGATGTTGGGGGCCTAATTCTGTTTTCATGATCTGAACGGTTGATGTGCAAGCTTTTTGACCTTCCGCGACCCGGCCGCTGATTGCTAGTAGTAGTGCGTGCAAGCTTGCACACTCGAGCGTCTTTAGATGTTTCGACCCCCACCGCTTCGTCATCCCAGCGAGTGCTTTCCTGGAGCTTTCCAGGGCATCCCCGTACTCACCCCACATGAGGCCAATTTTGGCCTCCATAAAAAGAAGGAGGTCTCTGTTTGCTCGCACTCCATTGTTTCTAGTAGAATCACGACGAAAATTGGTTGCTTTCCCTTCCGTCTGGAGTTGACTGTCGTCACAATGCACGTGTGCACCATCGGTGCCGAGGGGAGGCTTTGATAACTGCTCATCCCATGTATCGAGTAGACTATGGGATTTCTTTAGCTCGCCTTGGGCTTCGGAGCAGTTGCCTAGGCAAGCATAAGTAAATGCTAGGTCTCGTCGAACTTGGAACTCCGCCGTCTCAATCTTGCTGGAACCTGCGGTATCAGATATCGTCGTCAAATATTTCAATATCGTTGCCGCATCACTGTAATTTTCTTGATATACCAAGCATATAGCAATCCACCTCTCCAGTTCCATCCTGATACGTACGCCGGATTGGTCCTCATCGAGTTTGGAGAGAATTACCCGGAAATCGTCATAAGCTTCGTTGTAATTTCCACGAAGAAGTTTTATGCTTGCCAATTGAGCATTGACTTCGATTCTATAAAGGGAGCTTACATGGATATGCGATATTTCCAAGATATGTTTGCTCCGATTCAGAGCTACTTCTGCACTGTTGAGCTCACCACGCTCCATGAATGCCTGGGTAAGGTTGATAGAAATTTCAACGTCTCCATTGTACTGCGCATCCCGTCCAACAACTCGTAGCACGTTGGGTACTAATGACATCGATGCCACCAACATCCGACATGACAGATCCTGTGGTAGTTTCTCGAGAAGAGGTCCCGAGAAACACGAAGATAATGCTAAAAAAAAAAGCTGAAGATTAAAATATTGCTCCAGTACAACAGTACTTAAGGGTATAATACTTACTCAAGCGACTGAAAGTCAGCTCTGTGAACAATCTTGAAACTGTATTCCTAGAACATAATCAGCATCACCGGTAGCATGCCTTGCCAGAGGCGCAGTCATACCATACACGCCCAGTATCGCCCGACGCAGTGTAACGTTAGTGGGGCGAGGAGGTAGTCGTACAGGTATGTCGAGGTGAATCTATCTCGTGCTCTGATTCTGATAAGAGGTTCGTCCAAGAGCTTATTTAGATGTAATTCATACGGAGAATGATCGTCTCCTACTATATTTGATTATTTACTTATTATACGGAATGCGAATAGTCCGGTTAGGAGCTACCCGTTCACAAGGGCGCACAATAAGACAACTAGATTAGGAGTATCTACAATTAAAACCAATTAGTGGTCTAATATATTCATGTGCCTCGTTCTTAATAATCATCTTGATGCTTGTTTTCTTTTCATATAAATAGCACGCTTTTACTCTACATAAGCTATGAAGTGCGCGGTACTAATATGTCTCCCCCCAGTAATGCTCTTACCTCTTGGAAAAGGAGAAATCCCATGGCAGGAAAGTCTTCTACATGCTATCGTTAATGCACGTTCTGAAATCTATACTCTCCATCTAGGTCACTTTCATCCTGAAACTAGTCCGTAACTGCATACACATTGATCTGAAGAGTGGTGATGCTATTAGGATTTAAGCTTCTTGCTCACCTTCTTGAGTTATGTAGGATCTAGTAGAACGCAGGGAATTTATAACAATTATAATACAGTTGTTAATAATATTCTAATTACAAGATAACCTAAATCTAAAAAACCTAAAGGTTTTATATATATTAATTACAAGACGCATTAATTACCTACCATATTCGTATTTGCATAAAGCTATCGTTAAACGTATACGTTATTTAAGTATATAAATCCTTAGAATTAACAAGGTGATTAAATAAAGTTAGTTATTTATAAGAAATTAACTTATAAAATTTTAAACCTTTTTTTAAAGTAATAATTTTAATCGTAAAAAGTTATAAAAAGGTTTATAAAGTTATATATAAAGGTATTATAATGATTTATTTTTTAATTATATTTATTATAAAATTTAATTTAATAATTTATTTTTAAAAGTTACGTTTATTATATAAAATAATATTTAATAATTTATTTTAAAAATTATATTTATTTAATATAAATAAATAAAAAGAGTTATTTTTTTTTAATTTAATAAATAATAAAATTTATTATAAAAAAAGTTATTTTATTATATATATAATTAAAATCTTTTATAAAGCAAAAATAATTATTATTAATTAAATGTTAATTATTTTTAAATTCTTTATTAATTTAATAAATAAAAATTTTAAAAATAATTTAATTAAATAATTTATTAATTAATTAATATTATTAACGTAATATATAATAATTTATTTATTAATTATAATAAATTTATTATAATAAAATAATAAATTTATATATTTTATTTTTTTATAAAATTTAAGATTTTTATTAATTTTTATAATATTAATATTATTATAAAATATAATAAGTAATTTAATATTATAACTTAAATTTAAAATATTATTTAAATATTAAAATATATTACTTAAATATATAATCTTTTTAAAAACCTTTTATAATGTTATATATTTAACTTTGTAATTATTAAATATTATAACTTTTAAAATTTACGATATTTAATTTATAAAGTTAAATACTTTTAAATTTTTTAAATTAATAATATATATTTTTATTAATTTTTTTAATTGAAATTATTCGTTTAATTAAAATTTAAATATATTTTTAAAGTTAAATCGTTTTTATAATTATATAAAATTTTTAAATTAAAATATTAAAAAAAAATACTTTTATAATTTATTTAATTAAATAAAGTAATTAAAATTTAAATTAATTATAAATTTAATTAATAAATATATATTAAAAGTAATATTAATTTTACTTTTTAAAGTTAAATATAATAATAATTTTATTTATTATTAATATTTATTAATTTCATTTTTTAAAATTTAATTTTCGAATTTTATTAATTTAACTTTAAAGTTAATAAAAGTATTAATATAAATAATTTTTTTATTATCGTATATATTAAATCGTTATAATAACTTTTTAATATAACGTTTTTATTAAATTTTAATAACTTTAATAATACGATTTATTTTTATATTATTTTTTAAATAAATAATTATAAAGTTTATTTTATTAAGCTTTATTTTACTTATAAAAGCTTTAATTAATTAATTTATAATAACTTTTATAAAATTAATTATAAATAAATCGTTTATATAATAAATCTTTATATTTTAAATACTTTAATTAAATGTTTATATTATAATTTAAATAATTAATTTAAATCGTATAAAGTTTTATTTAATTTAATTATTTTACTTTATTTAATAACTTTAAAATAATCACTTTTAAAAAGTTATATATAAATTTTTTAATTTATATTAAAGTATATAAACGCGTTTTATACGTTAAATTATATTATATTTTATTTTTTTTTTATTATTATAATTAATATAAAGTGTTAAGTTTTAAGTTTAATAATTATATTAAAAGTTTTTAAATAATTAATTCTTAATTATTATATATATTTTTAAACGATAAACTTCGTTTTATAACGTATAGTTTTTTTTACATTAATTATTTAATTAAGTTTAATATTTAATATATTAATAATAAGTTTTATTTTAAATAATTATTAAGTTTTTATAATAATTTTATTTAATAATAAATTAATAATCGTATAAATATTTAAATCTTTTAATTTTTTAATTTTAATATTATAAGCTTTTAATTATAATTTAAAATTAAAGGTTTATAAAATATATTTAAAAGTAAAAGATTTAATAATTATAATTATTAATAATATAAAAGTTATTTTTTTATTTTTTAAATTTATATTAACTTTTATATATTTTATAACACTTTAATTTAAAGTATTATTATTAATATTAACTTATTATTATATTAATATATTATTAAATATTATTATTAATTATTAATTTATAAATTTATTAAATTTAAAAATTTTAAAAAATTTATTTTTATCTTTTTATAATTTAAATTTAAAAATTTTTATTTTTTTTATAATTAATTTAATATTATATTTTTATTTTAATTATATATTTATAAACTTATAATTAAAATTAAATTTTTTTTTATTATTTCGATAAAAAAAATATAACTTTATATTTATAAATAAGCTTTAAGAACTTTTTTTTCGATTTTTAAACGGAAAAGTTTTACTTTATAAATTAATAATATACGTTAATTTAAAGATTATATTTTATATATATAAATAATAACATTTATAATAAAATATAAACTTAATTTTAAATTTTAAATTAATTATAATAAGTTAATTTAAATTTAAAGTTAAAAATTAAATTCGTATAAAAATATTTAAAAATAAAAAATAATTACTTTTTTTATTTTATACGAAATTTAAACCTTAACTTTTATTAAAGTAAATCGAATTATAATTTTACGTTAAATTACGTTATTATTATATATTAATTTATTTATAATATTTCTTTTTTTAAATATAATTTAAGCTTTAATTAATTATTAAAATTATTATATAACGAATTTACTTATATATTAATTAATATTTACTTATTATATAAAAAAAGAAATTTTTTTTAATAATAATAATAATATTATATTTTATTTTCGATAAAATTAACATTTCGTTAAATAATTTTAAACGTATTATTTTCGATTTTTTAATTAATTATTATTAAATTTTTATATTATTAAAATGTTTATTAAAAAGAAAAAAGTAATTCGTAATACGCGTTTTAATAATCGTTCGATAATTATTTTAATAAAACGTATTTTAATTTATCGTTATTATTATTTAAAAAGCTTAAATACGTTTTAATTTAAATTTAACTTTTTTTTAACGTAAAATGTATTTTCGAAAACGTTAATAAATTTACTTATAAAGATTATAATAAAAACCGCGATATTTATAAACTTATAAGTTATTTTACTTTTAATTTAATAATTATTTATTAACGATAACTTTAATAAATAAGTTTCGATTA
The DNA here is from genome assembly GCA_022661535.1 of Eutypa lata. Classification (NCBI taxonomy): domain Eukaryota; kingdom Fungi; phylum Ascomycota; class Sordariomycetes; order Xylariales; family Diatrypaceae; genus Eutypa; species Eutypa lata. Next base: position 693,447 of record JAKULF010000016.1, read on the forward strand.
AAATAACTTTTAAAATTATTCGCTTTTAAAAATTAATCGTTTAATTTTTAATTTATTTTAAAATTACTTTAAATGTTAATAACGATTAATAACTTAATATAAAGAATAAGTTTATATAAAATAATATCTTTAATTATTACATTAAGTTTACGATTATTTAATAACGTTTATTTTTCGCGTTTTATTAAATAATTTTAACTTATCGTTTTAAGTTTAATTTAATCGAAAAGATTAATATAATCGTTATAAATAATTTTTAAATTAATCGTAATTTATAAAGTTATTATTAATAATTAATAAAAATAAATTATTTATATTAAATATTAACGTATAATAAATAAAAAACGAAATTATTTTAATTTTCGTATTTTTACTTTTTTAATAATCGTTATAAGCTTTTTTAAATTATTTTTTAATTATTAAAAAATTTAATACGTTTTAATTTATTATTAAAAAACTTATTTTTAAACGATAAATAATTATTCGCTTTTTTTTAAAAAATAAAAATTATACAACTTAAGTTATTAAAATCGTTACTTTTAAACGAAAAATAATTTTCGTTTAAAAAGTTATAATAAACGACGATAAAAATAATAATACTTTTAATAACTTTAATAATAATAATAATAAAAATAACGATAATAATAAAAGCGGCGATAATAATAATAACGATAATAATAATAATAATAAACTTAATTTAATTATAAAATAATTTAATAAAAAGTTAATTTTAATCGTTAAAAATATTTTAAATATAACTTAAGCTTTCGTTAAAAATTCGTTAAATTTTTCGATTTCGTAATATAATTAATTAATAAAATATAAATGTTTTTTAACTTTAAATAATTAAATTTAATTTTTAATATTACATTTAAAACTCGGTTTTTTATTATTATAATTAAGTTTTTTTATTTATATTTTAAATATATATTAAAGATATTTCTTTATTTTTAAATAAAAGCTTTTATATTTATTTATTTTATTACGTTATTATTATATATATTTTATTAATATATAAAAAATATAACTTTTAAAACGCATTTAATATATAAAAATATATTTATAAAATAATAAATCTTTATTAAATTTAAACTTTATATTTAATTATAAAATATTAAAATTTATAAACCGTATATACTTTATTATTAATTAAATAACTCGCTTAAAACTTAAGTTTTATATTTAAAATATAAAAACTTAAATAATTTATTAAATTCGTTATTAATTAATAATAAATAACTTTTCGTAATAAATTTTTAAATATTTTTATTATTTTTTTTATTTAATAATTATTTAAACGAAAAAGTTATTATATATATAAATTAAATTTAACGTAATTTAAACTTATAAAGTGCTTTTATTAATGTATTTAATTACTTTCTTTTATAATTTTTAATTTTTAATTATATAAATCGATTTAAAACTTTTCGATAAATTCGATTACGATTAAATAAAACATTAAATATTAAGCTTTTTAATATAAATATATAAAAAATAATAATATAAAAAAGCTTAAAATTAAACTTAAATATTAAAATATTATATATTTTCTTTTTTAATGTAATACTTTATAATTTATATATAATAATAACATATAATATAATTAAAAGAAATTATTTTCGATAATACGTATTATTTTTTAATACGAACTTTTAACGTATATATAAAATAAATATTATTTACTTTTTATAAAATTTTTAAAAACCTTTAAAAAACGGCTTTATATAATTATTAAAACTTATTATTATTATTTTTAAAAAGTTTTTAATAAAATTATTATTATTAATTTAAAAAATATTATAAATAATATTTTAAGCATTATTTATTAAACTTTTAAAACTTTATAAATTACGTATTAATATAACTTTATAATTAATATAAATTAAAAAAAAATTAAATAAATTTTTAATTATTTAAAACTTTATCGATTAAGCTTTAATACTTTTATAAAAAGCTTTTATTTATAAAGTGAAATTATTTAAACTTAATATATATTTATAATTATATTGTTTAATTTAAGCTTTAATAATATAAATATAAATAACATTAAAAACGTTATTAACTTTTATAATAAAAAGCTTTATAATATAATATAAAATAAATAACTTTTATAAAAATATAAATACTTTAATTTAACGTAACTTTAATAAAGCTTAACGAAATTTAATTTAATCGTTTTTTTATTACCGTTAAATAATTATTAAAAAAATTAATTTATTAAAAAAACGATATATATTACGATTAATAATCTTTTTTATATTTAACTTATTTTTAAAAAAGTAAAAAGCTTTATTTAACATCGAAAATAATTAAAAAAAATCTTTTATTAAAATAATATTTAAGTTATTAAACATTTTATTTTAACGTTATAAAAAGATTTTATAAAGTTATACATTAATTTAAATAAAAGCTTTTAACTTTAATATATTTTTTTCGTTTATAATTAAGTAATAAATATTATTAAATCGACGTTAAAAAGTATTTAACGTAATTAATATCTTTAATAATAATTTATATTAATTATTAATAAATAAACGTAAAAAAGAATATAAAATTTATTCGTTAATTTAATTATTAATAATATTAATAAAAGTTATTTAAATAATAAAAAATTTTACTTTTAATATAACTTATTATAAATATAAAGATAATATTTTTATAAAGTAAAACTTTTTCGTATCGTTATTTTTATTTATTTAAATACGTAAAGAAAAAAATAATAAATTAAAAACAAATCGTAATTATAAATAATAATTTAATATTATATTATATAAAACACGTTATTTTAAATTTAAAGTATCGGTTACTTTTTAAAATAAATCTTTTATATTATAATTATATATAATTTACTTTTAAAATTAAGTTTAATAATCTTTAATAATAAAGTTTTTATAAATATAATATATAATATAAAAACTTTAATTAAAATTAAAATTAATATCTTTATAATTTAAAAAATTTATAAGTTCTTTTTTTAATTATATATTAAATATTATTTAAGTTATTTTTTATTAATTTTTTAAAATAATATTTTTTTCTTTAATATAAACTTTAAATTTATTTTTTATAAATATTAAATTAAATCGATTTAATTCGTTATAATAATTATTAAAATAATTATAATTTAATAAATAATTTTTATATGCTTTTTAATATATTAAAAACCGAAATTTCTTTTTCGTATTAAAAAACTCGTCGTAATTTCGATAAAAATAATTTAATAAAAACTTTACTTTATAAAAATTAAAATATTATTAATAATTACGTATAAGCTTATATTAAAAGTAATAATGTAAAAGTTTAAATATAACCGATAATCTTTATTTCTTTTATTTATTTAAATTACGAATTAAAAAGTTTTAATTTTTTAAAAATTTAAAGTAAAAAACATTATTTATAACTTAAAAACGGCTTAAATATTTATTATATGCCGTTAAAAATTTCTTTATTTTATTAATATTTTTTATTATATTTATTATACGTATATATTTATTAAAAAAACGATAATTAATACTTTATATTATTTAATTATCCTTTTATAAAAAAGTTTATATAATATATAATAAACTTTTTAAATTAAATAATTCTTTTTATTTATTAATTTATTTATAATTTTAAATATAAAAGATAATATTAAGTTTATATTTAAAATTAAAAGTAAAATAAACTTAATAATTTATATATAAATAAATATAATAATTTTAATTTTATTATAATATTTAATAACGTAATTAATAATAATATTAACATTAATATAAAATAAAATGTTAATATTAATAAGTTAATATAAATTAATTAAAAAGTTATATTAATTTAAATAAATATTATTACGTTACGAATTAAAAAATTATTAATTTTTATTAACTTTTATAATTAATATAAAAGCATTTTATATTTCTTTCGAATAATAAAAGTAATATATAAACTTAAAAATAAATTTATTTTTTTCTTTAATTATTTTTATTACTTTTTTATTAATTTAAAAGTAATATAAACTTAAATAATAATAACGTTAATAACGATTTATAATATTATTAAGTTACTTTTAAATAACATTTATTTTAATTAAATTTAAACTTAAAAAGTTATTAATATTATTACTTTAATTTATAATTTTTAATTTTAAGTTTATAACGATAACGTAATACTTTTATATTTTAACGAATTTAATTTAAAATTTTTTATTAAATATATTAAAAGAAAAATTATTATTAAATTAATATAATTTATAAAAATAATTATTATTACGGCTTTATTATTTAAATTAAAACTAAAAATCCTTTAAGTTAAATTTTTATATTAAAATAATATTATAAAAGAACTTATTTTTTAAATAAAAATGTTATATTATAATATAAAAGTTTTTTCGTAATAATTAACGAAAAAATAATATATATAACTTTTCGTTTAAAATTTTTTAACGATTAAAAATTAATATATATTAATATAAACTTTATTAATAAAAATCTATTAAATTTAAAGTTATAAATATTAAAAGAATATTTAAATAATAAATAAACGCTTTATATTTGTATTTTTTTCGATATTAAAACGAACGTATCTTTTTAAAATTATTAATATAACGTAAAATTCGATTAAATAAAACTTAAGCTTTAAAAATATTTAAATCTTTTAAAGCTTTTCGTAAATCTTTTTTATTAATAGATTATTTACGATAATATTTATTAATATAAAACTTATTATAATTATAAATTTAATATTATATTAACGTATTTAAAGTAATATAACGAAAGTTATAATGCTTTATAAAATATTTATCTTTTTACTTTATAATATATTTAATGTATTTTTAATAAGATATATTATATTAACGAAGTTTTATAAAATTAATAAATCTTTTAAAAAATAATAATAAATATAAAAAAAATTAAAGTTTAAAAATAATTAAATTCGTTAATAAACTTTCTTTAAGTTTTAATATAAAAAAGTTTAAAAAAAAACAAATTTAAAGTTTAAATAAATACGAAATTAATTTAATTCGAATTAATTTATTAATATATTTAAAACGATAACTTTATTATATATATTAATATTTTTATTATTAACTTTATTTATTAATTTAATATTTATAAATATATTATTAATATTTATAACCTTTTAAATATAAAGTTAATTAAAAATAAAATCATTTTTCGAAGAAAAAAAATTATAACGATTTAAAATAAAATTATAATTTTCGAAATAATAATAAAATAAATAATCAAATTATTATTCGATTATTTATTTACGAATATAAAATCGACGTCGAAATTATTATTATATCTTTAATATTATTTTACTTTTAATAAAACGAAAAATAATAATATTAAAATCTTTAAATAAAAATAATAATTTATTATAAACTTTATTAATATTACGAAAAAAATAAATAATATAACCTTAATATTTATATTATTAATTATAAACTTAAAAAAAGTTAATAATATTTATATAATAAAAAAATAAACATATTATATAAATATTAACGCTTATATAAATCTTTATAATAAATAATTTTTTAAATAATTTTAATAATATTAAAGAAAATAAAACATTTTCGAAATTTAAATAATTCTTTATTAAATATAAATTTAATAAATTATTTTCTTTTTTATTATTTTTATTATAACATTTTTTATAAATATTATTTTATATTAAATAAATATTAAATTATTTTTTTAAATTACGAAAATAATAAATAATTTTTTTTATTATAAAAACTTTATTAAATTACTTTTTAATATTAATATTCTTTTATATTATTAAAAAATTTTAATTATTTTTATTATATATAAATAATATTTTATTAAAATTATAAAAAAATATATTAAATTTCGAATATATTTTAAAACGGCCGATTAAATTACGTAAAAAAAAAGATAATTAATTAAATTACGTATAAAACGAAAACAATTAATAAGATTTTAAAGCTTAAATAAACGTTCGAAATTATAATTACGAATAAAGTTAAATAAACGAAATAATTTAAATTTATTACGCGAATTATATCGATTTAATTTACCGCGATTTCGATTATAAATCGAGCGCTTTTCGAGTAAAAAACCGAGCTCGTTAAGTTATAATAAAAGCAACTTAATTTAAAAATTTTAACGTTATTATTATTATAAAATTAATTTTTAAAAATTAAATATTTAAAAGAATTTTTTATTATAATAATGTTAAACTTTATAATAACGTTAAATATTAATTTATAACTTTTAAATAATAATTATCGTTAATATATTAAAAACATTTCGTTTATTTAAATAATATTTATCGTTAAAAAATTAATAAATAAAGTTTTAACGATAAGTAAAATAAATAATAAAAAGAAATAAATTAACTTTAATAATAATTCGTTTATTTTTAATAATAATATTTAATATTTAAATTATAATTTTAAAAGCTTAATATTAATAAAGATTAATCGTTATTATACGTAAATAATAAAAGATTATATATTTAAATTTATTAAGTTTAACGATATAAAATATAATTAATAATACGATTATTACTTTTTAAATTAATAAATTAATTAATATTTTAATTAATATTATATTAACGATAAATTTAACGGTTTAAAATAAAATTTATAATTAATATAAAATAAATATATAAATATAAAAGTTATAATAAATTTAAAATAAAGTAAAATAAAATAATAATAAAAAATTTAAAAAAAAGTTAAAAACTTACCGAAATACTTTTAATATTTAAATAAAACGAAATTAAAATAATTATATAACGTATATTTAATTAAAGCGATATAATATTTTTAAAATTAATTAAAAAATTAACGTTAATTAACTTTAAATTAACTTAATATTAAGTTTTTATTAATTAAAATTCGATTAATTCGCGAAGAATATTTTTATTAATATTTATTATTCGTATTAACTTTAATTTTACTTTGAATTTTACGGTTAATTTTCGAAAAACTTAAAATAAAAATATCTTTTAAATATAATTAATTAAATTAATTAATATTTATAATTAATTCGTAACGTTATTATTTTTATTAAATTATTAATTAAAATTATTTCTTTTATTTTAATTATAAAATATAAGTTTTTTAAAAGCTTTATTTTTAAAATTTAAGCTTTTAACGTTAATTTTTAAATTATTAACTTTAAAATTAACTTTTATAATAACATTTAAAGTATTTAATTATATATATTAATTATTTAATATATTTATATTTTTAAATTATAAAGCTTTTTTTTTATAAATTTTAAATTTTATAATATAAAGTTTTAATTTTAAAAATTATAATTTTTTTTTAATACGTAATTTAAACTTAATTTTATATTAATTAATATTATAATATATTATAAACCTTTAATTAATTAAATAATTTATATATATAATATATTTATAATATATTTTAAACGATATTTTATAATTAAATATTTTATAAAATATTTTATTATATAAATACGTTATTATTAATAACGTTTTTTTTATAAATAATTAAACAATTTTAAAATTATAAAAAATATTTTTATTTTATTTATTAAAGTTAAATTTATACGTTTTATAAAATTATTAAGTTTTTTAATATAAATAAATATTTTATAATAAATAATTTTATTATTATTTAAAGTAATTTCGAATTTAATATTAATATATTTAATATTATTATTAATAAAGAATTCTTTAATTTTAATATTATATTAATTTTCGACTTTTAACTTATAAATATTAAAAGCTTTTAATGTTTTTAATTTAATTTTTAATAATTTAATTTTTAAAAACTTTAATTTTTTATTTTAAAAAGTTATATAATATTTATAATAATTATACATTAAAGATAATAATCTCTTTATATTTTTATAAACTTTTTATAAAATCGTATATTTTATTTAATTTATAAATATATTTTATATTTTTATTTTTTATAAATTATAAAATTAACTTTATTTATTTTTAACCGTTTAATTATTAAGAATTTAATTAATAACTTAAGTAATATATGCTTTAATTTATTATATTAAGTTTTTAATAAATTTATTTTTACAAGTTATTTTTTAATAATTATTAATATATTAAAATAACTTTTATTACTTTTTTTTATTTTAAAAAATATATAATATAATCTTTTTTAATAATAACTTTTAATAATTAATTATTTATTAAGTTTATTAAAAAGCTTTAAGTTTATATTTTCGTTTATAAAAATATAATATTTCTTTAATTTATTAATTAAAAGTAAATTAATTTTTAATTTAAATATAAATAATACGTTTTTTATAATATAAAATCTTTTTATATTAATATATTTTAATATAAAGTTATTAATATTAATTATTATAAATAATTTATTTATTTTTATTTAATTATACGATTTATTATACGATAATTAAAATAATAATTTTTATTAATTATAATATATATTATTACTTTTATATTTATTATTAAATTTAATATAATTAACCTTTTAAATTTTTTTAAGCTTAAATACTTTAAGTTTTTATTAATAATATATATTTCGTTAAATTAATTAATTATAAAGCTTATTTTAAAATAATCGATTTTTATATTTTTATTTAATATAAATATAAAAATAAAAAAATAAAAAAGTTTTTTAAGCTTTATAAACTTCGTAAACTTTATAAATAACTTTTAATTAAATTTTATAATAATAATATTAATTTAATTATTATTATTTAAATTCTTTATAAAAGAATTAAATAAATTAATTTGTTTTTATTTGCGCTTTTTGCGCTTTAAAAGTATAATTAATTTTAATTATTATTATTATTTAAAGATATTATTATTATTTTTTTTTATTATTTATTATTTTTCTTTTTTTTTAAGTTTTTCGTTATTTTATTCTTTTTATTTTTTTATTTTTTAAATGCTTTATTTAAATAAAAAAAGTAATAATTTTTATTAATATAATTAATATTTTTATAATATATATAATAAGTTTAATATTTATTATTACGTTAATTTCTTTTATTATTTAAAGCATTAATTTAATTTTTTTTATATTTTAAAGTTTAAAATTTATTAATAAATAACGAAATTAAATTATTAAACGTATAAACTTTAAGGTTATTTTTAAAAATTTAAGTTATAATTTATATTATAATATTATATTTTTTAATAAATAAATTTAATATTTAAGTTATAATTACTTTATTAAAAAAAGTTAAATCTTTAAATTTAAACTTATTATAAAATAATTTAACTTTATTAAAATATTATTTTATAATATTAACGTTATTAAAGTAAATATTAAAAAAAAATTTTAAAATAAAAAGTTTAAAGTTAAAGTTTTTAAATTTATAAATTTATTAAAGTTTAATTTTTATATTTTTAATAAAAGTTAAGTTTTTAATATATTATAAAAAATTCTTTTTAAAATTAAATTATATAATAATTGTTTTTTTAATAAATTTAATAAATTTATTATTTATAATTATTTTTAAGTTATTTTTTATAAAAATTAATTTAGTTTTTAATATTTATAAATTATAATTATTAAATCTTTTTAAAAAAATAATTTTAATTTTATTAATAATTAAAGTTATTATATAATATATAAAAATAAATTAATAAATAAATAAATTCGAAAATATAATATTAAAGAAATAATTATATTAAGTAAAATTAAAAATAATAATAGTTTTTAAAGCGTTAAACGTATAATAATTAAATAAAATAATAAGTATAAATTAAATTAATTTATATTAATAAATAATAAATATTATAATTATTAAAGATAATTATAAAGTAGTTTATATAAAGATTTAAATAAAGTAATTTAATTAAATAAATTATTATAAATATAAATTAAAGTTTATAATTTATAAGATTTAATAAAACGTAAAAGATTTATAATAATTATAATATAATTATTAATAATATTTTAATTATAAAATAATTTAAATTTAAAAAATTTAAAAGTTTTATATATATTAATTATAAGACGTATTAATTAATTATTATATTCGTATTCGTATAAAGTTATCGTTAAACGTATATATTATTTAGGTGTGTGGATCCTTAGAATTAATAAGGTGGCCAGATAAAGCTAGTTATTTATAGGAAATTAATCTACAGAATCCTAGAAGCTATTTATGGAAAACTCCAAGATAGTGTAGTGGTACCGTCTTTAAGCATAATGTATACGTCTATGTAGAATCCGTAGGAGGAGTCAATACCTATCAATGAGGGGTTCATCATGCCCATCAACCCCGTTCACGACTACCTAGGAGACGCATTCGCCGACCAGGGGTCTCCCCGAGTATCAAGCAAAGACAGTTAGCAATCCTGGCGAGAACATGGCGCTCATGCTGGCGTTGGCCGCCGCCCGAACTTGCAGGACCTCGTGATAATTGATGAGGTGCAGACAGGCGCGTCGTCTGGTTGGGCGGTGCATCAAATTCTGCTGCTTTGTGAACACCTGGAGAGTATCTATAATGGCGCTCATAACGCCGACTCATATGCCAGTTTCTGGGATGTGTACTCGGCGAGCCGCTAGAACAAGCTGTCTTGGCTTGAGGGCTTAAAAGAAGGGGTCTAAATTAGAGCCCTGCCCCTCTCGACACCCGGCGGTAGATGTATGGGGTCTCGGCAGAGGTTGCAGTACACATATGATGTCGTACACCTACAACATCTATATTCAGGAAGGAGGCAATAGCGCGAGAGAAACGTTTCTAGAGAGGGTCCACCCTCCGGTTGCCCAGGTCGGATGAATTCACGCGAGTACCTTTTCCTTGAGCCGCTCATAGACCTTGGAGGATTGGGGAAGCCGACTAGTGACTCCCGGAAGACCAACCGATGACTCTTGCCCCGCTATCGGGATCAGCGTCACCATGGCATTTTCATACACCAGATACATGCTCTATAGCTTCTCCTCCTTTTCATATAATCCCTTTGGCAATCTAGTAATGGTCGATCTATAGATATTAGTACTCGATCCTCATTGCCTTATGAATAGCGCCTTGGGCCACTGGCTCAATAACCTCCGGAGGTACCTTTAATTACCGGTGTCGACCGTAGTACTCGACTTGCCCTGCTATGACAGCAGGAGGCAGCGGACCCCATACATCGCTCACAGTCACATAGTGGGAAGCCTACACCCCAGGCGGTACTAGCTGTTTCGGGACATACTCATTAAGGCGGAGGTGGGATCAGGATCAGTTCTAGGGGATTGAACTGATGGAAATGTAATGTTTCTTGCTTCAGCATGCGGTCTAGCCCCTGGCGGCGTCAAAGTCGACCCGGTTGCTAGCTAGTCGGCATATGGTAATGGCTATCGATATGTATGGGCAGTTCGACGCGAGATAACTAATAATTCCCGTTGTATAAACGCTAGCGATCCTACGATCTAAGTAGTAGCTATCTCCTTTTGGCGCTGAATTAGCTACGACACTATGAACAACCATGTAAATCCATAAGCCCGAAAGGGATTTCGAGAAGCAAGGAAGGCGTCACAAACCCAAAACACGTGCTTGTGAATTTGACGAGTCTGCGGCGACCATTTTTACGGTCAGGACTTGTAACCCTGCTATCAGTAAAAGGGGACAAAGCACTAACATAACAGTCACAATGATCCAACACATGAGGAGTTTCCTCGACCGCTAGGTCTCATCGGCCTTCTAGGTCAGCTGTAACACGGCCTACATAAGTCAGTGCGTCAGTTCACAAAGGCTCAACAAGGCGAACTGCCTCGTAACCTATGCATATGTCTGCATCATTCCTTTCTTCTTGATCGATATATTCCGTTTGCGCGCGTAGGGGTAGGCCGACGTCCCCAACGAGCTTGTTGCAGCCAAAGCCTTTGAGGTTCACCAACCACCTCCCCATCTTCTATGGATAGGAATGTCGATATTGAACTGCGAAAAGACCGTTGGTATCGTTCTATGGTGGAGGAACGAGCTGTAGTTCTCCCATCTGTAGGTGATATCCTTTATGTTCTATCGTCATAATGCCAACAGAACTTTCATGTGACATCGCATCTAGAATCGCAGGTATCCCGATGGACCTCATCGAAAGCACCCTCCGCGGGTAGCATCGAGCGACTGACTTTATTGGCGTGGTCTTCGGATACTGTTACTAGTTTACGACCGTCTCTGCCGGAGGCAAGGTGTATTGAAAGCTGACGGAAATGCGTCGGAGTATGACAGTAGTCTCTCCTTCAAGACATACGAACTGGGCGTGACATGGAATCCCGACGCATCAAGTGTCTACGGTCCCGTAGGCTGGGAGACTACTTATATAGATCAGATTAACATCATACTACCTGCCTTAGGTTTCTCGTATACTCTCCGCGAATTATCAATACTTTTTAAGACAGTCTGAGGCCGCATCGCTGGGCAATATCTTACATATAATAGCACATAACTAAGTGTCGCCCACGTTCAATAGCACCCAAATATATGGTAATTGCGATTAAGCCGAAGTGGAAGGTTTGGGAGAAGGTATATTGGCTGGTGAGATGCTAACTCAAGCAGAGCAATGATTCAAAGGTAATATTTGAGTTAAGTAGCTGGCTTTCAGACGTAGGCTCGCCCGTACCACTTATTGGGATTCCCAATCCAGCCATGCTTTTCGATAGGGGGTTTGCTTCTCACTATATCCTTACCAAGTTGGTTACTGTCCGAGTGATAACATGATGTATTAATTCATTACACATACATTGCCTAAAATGGTTAATAGCTATATTCTTCCACACGAAACTATTTCGAAGGGTTAAGGGCATCTTGAGATGGATACTTGTACAAATACTGGAGAGCATGAGTTACAAGTACTAGACTGAATCCGCTGACATAAATTAAGATATACTAGTACATGAAACAAAAGATAATATACCATTCATATATAGGCTTCCTTCAACCTCCGCTAAAACATATAGACGATGATTATATGTATCTATAGGCTTACTGGCTTCACTTTGCGCTTAGGTAATGGTTTAGTCTGTGATAATAGCGATCAAAGTTGGTTAGAGTGTTGTTTTGGTGGCTTTAAAAAGTTAGCGAGGTCTGCAGGATAGCATTATCAAATAAGATATAGCTACCATGGAAATCCATGAATTGACTAACCTGTGGAGCAGAAACCCAATCGAAGGTCCCGAATCGCCTAGTCAACCAGACGTCACCAGGGTGGACAGCGCCTCCTGGTCCCCCAAGTATCGTCTGAGGATACCCAAAGTCGAATGGAACGGCCTTCTCGATAGCTTCAACATCCTCTTTAGTAAGCGCGAGACCTAACGCTTCAATGCTATCTTTCAGATGCTCGACCTTGCGCCCACCGATGACTGGGAAGATGTAAGGCCCTTTTGTCCTGGCCCAAGCAAGAGCGACACTGGTGATGCTCGTGTCTCTAGCAATCGCAATCTTTTCCAGCGCATCTGCCATCACAGTCTTCTGCGGCTTGTCTGTGAAGGCGATGTTCCGCCCTTCTCTCTTCTGTTGCTCACCCTCAACTTCAGCCTGTCGCTGTTCGGCGGAGCGTTGGGCAGATGTCCGGAAAGAACCCGACCCAAGCACACCGTAGGGAATGAGCGCCATGCCCTGATCATTACACATAGGGAGTATCTCGCGCTCGACATCTCTCTCGGCAGCAGACCACTGGCCTTGGTAGACAGAAAACGTCGCCAAGCCCTTTTGTCTGGCATATTCGTTCGCCATGGAGACCACCCATGCCGGTGTGTTCCATATTCCAAGATAGAGCACCTTCCCCGATGTAACGAGGTCGTGGAGGGAGTGCATTAGCTCTGGGATGCTCGTTGTGAAATCCCACGTGTGTACGTAGAACTAAGGAGAGAGTATGTGAATTAGTATTATGTATCTGTATTAGTCAATAGTCTCATCTAAGAAACTTCTGATGACTCACCAAATCAACATATGCTGTCTGAAGCCTCTGCAAGCTAGACTCAAAGGCGGCCCGCATGCTCTTCTTATTGTTGCCGCCAAAATTGGACTGGATCTTCACCGTCGGGTTGGCCAACTGCCACGCAGAGGTCCACTTAGTAGCAAGGACAATCTCTTCGCGATTGGACCTTTCCTTCATCCACTCGCCGACAATCACTTCAGACTCTCCGTTCTGATATACGTTTGCGCTGCCATAAGGAATGAAAATGTCAGTAAGTTAGTACCCTCCTGTCCTTCATAGGACATCATGGTGGAACATATTTACGTGTCGACAAAATTCCCCCCATTCTCGTAGAAGAAGTCTGATAGTTCGAATGAGGCCTCTCTGTCACAAGCACCCATCTGTTCCTTGAAATGTGTGCCAAATCCCATAGTCCCGAGACAAAGGGGGCTGACTTTTACAGCGGCATTTGGAGCCAGCTGACGGTGATAGCCTAGAAAGCTTTTCGGCTTTGGGGCAACGAACATGATGTTGGCCATCTTGATAATATGGAGTCGAGGGGCAATTAATTGATCAAAAATCTCAATAGGCAAATGATATGATTTGAGAAGATCACGCCCAATATCTAAGAGAAGACTCCTTTGCTGAAGTTAGAGCGTGTCTTCTCTTCTGGTCTATCTTTATACTTATCGCAAACTGGATGGACGTGTTTACTAACCGCATTTGTTATACGAGGTCAATTTCTTGTAACTACCTGTTCTGGTATACGACCCTGGTTTTGAGAGTACGATGATACCACATATGCTTACCTGACTCAATGGTTTAGCGTCTGCTTACATGCATATCTGCAGCATGCGAGACCTGAAAAATGTGAAGATATTGTCGTGAAAATCTCACAGGGTTATGTGGTAACATATTTGAGTCCTGTCTTGGAAAAGATAAGGGGGTGGGTTACATTCTCAACACAATAATAGTACCTATTTACCAACCTATCGCGGAACCACCTGGCTGAGTGGTTACCGGGGTTTCAACTTCCCAATTGCCATCTTCAGTCCTGTTGAAACCAAAGTACTCGCTTATATTAGATATATTCTTCCATCGACCATACTTCTCTTGAGCAAGATGTGCTAAGAGAGACTTGCACATCACTTTTGACCGATGGTGTGCCCACCACACCCTTCCTGAGAAGATCAGCAAGCTGGTGGAATAGAAGCTAAGCATAGTGATCATTGCGCTAGGGTCGTTGCCTTGGACCTCATCCTGGAAACCCTTTGTGGCTTTCGAAGGCCACATGAGAGAATACGCCAGAATGGACGGCATCATGCTGGAAATATCCCGGCCCTGCATGATAGCATCAACGGCGCTAAATATTGGCACAAGTCGCTCGCTAGCGTTCGAATTTCCACATCCACGCTGGAGGCAGTTACCTTCGGGGACGTTGTGAGCCGCTGCTGGAAATGTTTGATGGAGGAAGTTTTCAAAGATAGGTTGAATACCCGTTAGGTTACATTCTAGATCTATAGAACCAAGGGTTGGGGACTGCTACAACTATATACACAAGGGTGTGGGTCGACCAGCCACCCAATATTTCAACAGAAGTTCCTTTCGAAGTCGTAGGAACAATTCTCCCGTTCAGACCAAGCATAAAATCGCCTTACATGATCTGCGCTTATGTGTGCGCGGAAGATACCGCTTTCCGGTTCTTTCTCGTAGACAGCTAGTATGACGGCCTTGACGCCTGATTCAAACCTCAACAATCCATCTGACTCAACGCTAGGCAACGCGTCATTTGGAAGGTTGAAATATGGGACCGACCAGGCGTAATGAAGGAGAATAAAACCACAGGCAATGATCACATCGGCGTGTTGTAACAGCAAGTTGGATTCGGCTAAACTGGACCTGAATCCTGATAGGGTACGATCTAGGTGCAGTGTTGATGCCTTCATGTGTCGGGCAACCTGCGGTTGGAGGTAGTGTAAATGGGAGGCACTGATAGTTAAAACAGCGTGCATAGGATATTCGTGCTACAAATAAAAGTGTTAGAGAGCTACAAGCACTGTTACTACTACACTGTCTATACATTGGTATCACGAACCTGAAGTGCAAGCGGGAGAATCTCGTCTCGCCATAGTCGCTTGCCAAACAGAAGTGTGTCGGATGTGAAATGTTCAAAATGATGCATTAGTTGCAAGGATTCCAGGTCCAATGACGGTACATCAAGTTCCCTTCTGCAGGATGGTTGTCCCAATAGCCTTGCACGAGTTGGGTCACTATGAAGAAAGGCGCCTGATCCAGGAGATGAGTGTTGTTGTTGGTCTTGCTCATTTCGGAATGATGTGAGCTGTCTTTCCCTAGTCGATTCATCAAAGTCGCACACCAAGCCCCTCGTAAAACATTTACGGCATGTTGGCCGTTCTTCATCGCACTGTAACCACATCAGTACCGCACCGCATGAGTACACTAGTCTTGTCGACAAGGAGGCGTCCATCATGTGACTCACCCCCTGAGAGATCTATAAAAGGAGGACCGTGAGGGAGGAGATGAAACCCAAATAGGTATACGACGAAAATATTATCCATTCAAGTTGACTTACCTTGACTTTCCGAGACTTACAATTCATGCACCCTTTTCGTGACTTGGCGTGGTACCGTCTTTGTCGAAGTGCTCTGCCCTGCTTATCGACGCCCGGGTTATTGACTGTCGCATCTGCGGCTGACGACAGCGAGAACATCCCGAAGCTTCCGTTGTTAGCCATATTGTTGAGACACTAGCCATTTCCATACAAGATGAGTTGTGAGGATTTCAAGGCTGGACTATGATGTCATATAGACGAAGTGAGTCGAATAATTTTTCTTTTCTTATGTGACTACATCTAGCCTGGGAAACTGGATACAAGGTAGCAGGATATATTATACCAGGTAATTGTGGGTAGGCCAGGCCAGGCGGGGTCTGTCCTGGGTCTCGTATAACGTTTTTAGAAGTTAAGCCGACCACTCTGCGGTGCTGAGTCATGCGTAAGCATTTACGAAGTATTTGACTTGATATCCGACCATAATAAACACTTTGGTGTCCTCTAATTACATGATAATTATCGCTGATATGATGTCCGTTATTCCCACCTGGCCTGACAATTAAACATTCAATTTTCTGGCCAGGGATGAGCAAGGAGAGTCTACGACACTGGTTGAGTCGCATGCACTTATAGACATCTCCCCCGGGGAAGAACTCGCTTGGCTTTACCAGCAACCTAGTCCGGTCCCGCGCGTTGTTCTTTCTGAGCTGTTCAGATATTTTGGAAAATTAGGAGTCCAGTGGGCTCGATTTCTTGAGTAGAGCTAGCATACCCCTGGACTATTCGGTAGCACGCTAGAGCGAGAGAGAGATGGACCCCGTAGTTAGCGCTGTGGCGACAGAACTCCGCTGAACGTTAGCTGTATCGAGCGGCAGGTTTCGGTCGGTATTGGACTGGAGGCCCTGGGCCTGCGCCAGCTCCGCTATACGGATGCTGACTTTCCCTCGCCTTCACGAACCCTATTCACGCACAATTACTCTTGGTGGTCTTGGACGGAATTGTTTGAATCCAGTCTTCACTCGAGTTGCTTGCACGCCCGGGTAAACAAGGGATAAGGAGCAAGTTGTGAATTTTAATGGAACCTGAAGGAAAGTATAAAAGGCTTTGAGTTAACTACTGTATTAGCTATGTATGGCACTCCTCCCGCCCGTGACGTTCCCGCTCATATGTCACTTGCTTATTTGTGACAAGCTAGCGTGATGATGTCTCCCTCCGTCTAATTTGACATCCTCCTTTCTTTGTTTTCCCACGGGAGTTTCCTGCGCACTGGTGAGGGGAATATACGAAAAAGGTACAGCCAGGTTGAAAACATTGTTTGGGTCGTACTTCTGCTTGAGAGCCAGGACGAACGGGAAGTGGGCTCCAAATATCTGCTCCAGCGTGGTACGGCCTGGGGCGGTGTGATTGATGTACGTAGTTGGAAGGATATTCTCGGACTCTGTCCGCAAGAGATCACGTATGAACTCGGCCTCCCACCTGCGGGACACCTCTACACCCTCCTCCGATCGTGGCGTAGCGAGAAGCTCCAACATGTAGTGAGGTTCGGTTGTCGCAAACACAGAATTTTGAAGGCTTCTTTTAGACGGCTTGGGAGCGATATGGATTGCGAAACCGTTGCCGGCATATCTAGGCATACTCTGAACGTACTTCGCCATGACAGCTATGCTTTCGTCGGTCAGCGAACGGAGATTGATGGTGTTGACAGATCCGCGACCATCCCGAGGGATAGATGAGTTGAAATCGCCCATGCCATCAAGGATTGTTGTCTTCCGCACAGAATTGTGCGTGAGTTTACCCAGCTTGCAGACCCTTTCAAGCCACTCCAGGCCGGCACTTTCGTTTTCGTCACTCCACATGAAGTGCGAGAGCAGCTGCAACCCCTCCGGAGTACACAAGAACAGCGGGGCGACACACAGTTGGGCCGGCCACCGCGCAGAACGAAGGTCTTGAATACCTCGGCAGTAGCTCGTGACGGTAGCTGCAACGTCTTCGGCATCGTAAAGTATGAATCCGGTAAGAATCTACTTATTCTGAGTGTTTTCTGTACGAGAACAGGACTGCGGGACAGACGAACCTTTGTAAGAGGGCGAACCGCAATTGTTATCTCAACAACGATGCCAAAGGAACCGCCGGCTCCTCGGATGCCTTTTAATAGCTCCTCATCGGCATCTAAAATCTCTCCTTTCCAATTGACTACCTTTGCACCGAGTATCTGCTCGAACCCGTACCCAAGGTTACCCGAGAACGGCCCATACCCCCCATACGCCGCCCACCCAAAGTACCCAATGAAATGAACCATACCCGAAGCCGTCATGACGCCCGCTTTGGATAGAGCATCTACCAAAGTCCCTGCGAGAATGCCTCCGCCAATCCTAGCGGAGCTCTGACCATGGTCTACGTGGCAGTAATTGATATCGCGCAAGTCGATCGTAAGGGCTTCATGAACCTGTGATTTGCCAAAGAGATTATTTCCACCAGAACGAACCACAAAGGGAACGCTATGGGAGACGCAAAATAAAACTATCACCGAGACGTCCTCGGCGTTCTGTGGTCGCGCGATGGCGATAGGCATGGCTGGGTTGTCCACCATAAACGTTGCGCGTAGTGCGGTATAGTCCGGGGAGTGAGGTAGGGCATGTGGAATCTTTGGGTATTGTTGGAACAGTGTTTCAACGGCATGTTGCCGTGATTGACAGAAAGCTGCCATTTCATGTCTATGTTTGCCAAGGGTATTTCTAGGATTTGCAGTTCGGGCTTTGGAAGAGGTTGAGAGGGTTCGCCTGCGACATTCGTCTTATATGCATCTCAGGCTATATCGGCATATCCAGGAAGATGAAGAACCTGAGCCTAACGTTACATACTCGGCGCGAGATCTCCCGGTCGGCAACCAGCTTCCGAAGTGATTCTCTAAGGCTGTCTCGGGAAGCCGTCTACTGGCCCGAAACATCTTGCCACCGTCCTACCCTTTCTCTGTCTAGCCACAAGGATCATGTCTTTGGTAGTACAATTAAGGTAATTTAGTATTTACGGTCACCTGGACACCCTCATTTTCTGTGCATCCACATGTAGAGAAACATTCGGTGATGGTCAATCCCAGCTCTCCGAACAGCTTTCAGATGGCCCCAACCAGCCCGGTAAGGAGTCACCAACCTGCCTGGGAAGTAATCAGTATTCAGTAATTCATCATATACTACATCGACGATGCTACATCGAGGAGGTTTGAAGAACGAATGCGGGTGACATGACGTAGCTACACGAACCCGGAGCTTGGCCACACTGTTAGTTTTCATAGACACGGCTGAAAGTATGCGCGTTCCCCAGACTACCTGTACAGAACTCAGTAACAAATTCCCAATTTTAGGGTCCAAATGTCAGATGCATCAAATCTAACAGTGCCACTCCATGTAAACTTTCAACAGGAATAATGTTAGTTTATGCAACTCAAGTACATTTAGTGCTTGAAGGTATAGGAATCATTATTATATTGCACAAGTAAAATATGCCTCCATTGTGCCAAATACCATTATGATATCCGCAGTCATGGTCAGGACGTCCTAACAATGGGACGAACTCTTAGTGGAAGTATAATACAAATGTCCTAACTGCTTTGTGCTACAATTTATCGTTCTCATGACCTGACTCATCACCTTTATTTACAGTACTATCGATTCTGCTATTGAACATGTCCGGAACATGATCTTTGACTTCGTGTTTAATGCCTCTATAATTATAGAAATTAGTATGCCGATCATCCCATAAAAAGCACAGAATAAAGAATTGTCTCCCAGCATACTCACTATGAATGACTTCTGAGTTACGAAGTATGCCGTTGCGATCGGATATTCCGGACTGGATATCGGGAAATGGGTCTATCCCTTGTGTCCGTCCAACTGACCGGGATATGGCATCGGTCGCAACGGATTATTTAGGGGGCTGGCCAAAGCAAGCACTATACTATTTTTGGCCCAATCAAATCTCCCATGGAAGCTGTCACTTACTATTTTAATACTCTTCAGGGCTTAGGGAGCTGTTATGACCCATCTTTAGTCACCGTTAGTCAGCTAGGTAATTGACCCCAATATCGACGATTTAGATGCTCTACATGAATGGACAGGTGCCGTAACTGACAAGTCTTCAGCATAACTAACTGCCTTATCTTAACTCTATGATCGGTATCCGAGCCACTATGTCGGGGGAGACGTCAACATGCCAAAGCCTTAAAGGGAAAGTCGCCGTCGTATCTGGCAGTACCAGTGGCATCGGGCTAGCCATCGCATCGGAGCTCAGTTCACGAGGAGCCAAAATCGTCTTAAATTATCCTTTCACCTCCCTAGCATCCGAAGCTGAAGCCGCGGCTGGTACTCTCTTCACGCCATGCATCACAGTTGAAGCTGACCTCAGTACTGTGGAGGGCCCAGAGAAGCTAGTTCAAGAAGCTATCGGGAAATTCGATCGAATAGACATCCTTATCAACAACGCCGGAAATGCCGTCAACTTACCATTCGAGGAGCAAACGCTTGAGCATTGGGACGCCTTGGTCAACCTCAACGGCCGCGGAACTTTTCTCCTTACTCAACAAGCCTTGAAGCATTTGACGCGGGGCTCCGGCCGCATCGTCAACATCTGCTCTATCAGTTCACGCGACGGACCTCCGTTACAAACCATCTATGCCGGGACTAAGGGCATGATAGATTCTTTCACTAAAGTCTGGGCCAAGGAGCTCCCACCGAAATACGGTTGTACGGTACATGCGGTATCTCCGGGCCCTGTGGCGACCCGGGGATTTGCAGCTGCTGGAGATGAAGCTATGAAGGTCTTAGGACCAACGATAGAGACCACGCCGGTTGAGAAGAGACTTGGAGCCCCGGAGGAGATTGCCTTTGCTGTAGCTTTTCTATGTGAGGAGAAAGCTAGATGGGTAAATGGGGAACATCTTTTTGTGAACGGAGGACTATACATTGATTGAATGGACACAATAGATAGCAAAACAAGCTCTTGAGAGACTATGAAACGAGACAATAGCATTGTTTATGGTTACAACTGGGTATCTTAATTATTAATTCATGGTGTAAAGAGATGCTGTATTTTCCAAGTGACATAATCTGGTCCGGGACCAGCCTGGACTATCCTCGTACTAATGGTCCATAGCACTTGCCATCATTATCTAAGATATTTTTGAATTTCAGCTTAATCCATGACGCTGGAACCCTCCACTTCTTGGGTGTTCTTTTATAAAGTTACTCAGTACTAACCGGATCATTCGGACTAGAAGTACGGACATGTGACATTCCGGCTATCCCGGATGACTTGCAAGGTGTTCAGGATCTAACGATGCTCATACGAGACGTCTGTATTGGTAATGACTGAAAATACATATATACATGAGCTACCGACTTTAATGAACTAATTCGAACTACCTTCAGTTCTACGCTTGAAATAGAACATAGTTAGTCAAGAGCGACTCCTCCAACTGTTAACAGAAATGACCGTAAATATGTACGCGAAACACGAGTCAAGAACTTCGGTCTCCGTGATTAGACCCTACTCGCCGACTTCTCGATCGGGGTGCCAGTGAAGGAAACGTTTGACAAAACCCCATTTCCAAGTCCCTTGCCGAAGCTTGTCCCCAGCAAACCAAAATACGATCGTTGACAGAAACACGGTTGCCGATACCCCCGCCAAGATAGCAAAAACTACCATGTAACCGGATTTCTGCACCCAGTTATTGACGTAAAAACTAAGGAGGAACCCGAAAATAGCTATCAGATTAGTTAGTAACACGGACGGCTTCTGTCCTGGTTTGATAAACTAATGAATACGAAAAAGGTGCAAGTTAAACAAACCTTTAAAGACGGATTGAGTTACTATGACCTCGCCGGCAATGGGTCGGTAAGAATCCAGGATGTACAACAACGCTACATTGTTGGCCTGAACCGTGGTAAAGTTCACTACCCGCGAGGTTAGTAAACACCACCCATAGATTTCAAATGATGTATGGGATTTAACAAACCCAGGCCTATGCCAATGGTTGGTACGATCCAATGTAACTGATTCGCAAAACCAATACCATAGAGAATACACGCCAAGGGACCAGTGACGAGGCTAATGGCGATCGCTGGAAGGCGCATCTCAGGAGTTCGTATGCCGCCATTTCGGACAGTTAACTTGTCTGCTACCAAGTCGGTGAAGTGGCCACCAAGAAATATCGCTATCAGAGACCCGATAATAGTTGATATGAAAGTTAATCCTGATTGCCAAGTATCAAATCCATAGATGGTAGAAAAGGCGGTGGAGAAGTTGGCCGATATCACTACAATCATGCCGGTTGTTACCGAGCTGACCAGGGTGGCCCAGAGAACAGCGGGCAAGACGATAGCGAATAGAGGCCGGAAGGCCATGTCGACGATTTTCTCACTGGTATATGTTCCAGTATATAACTTCAGATCATCCAATGTTCTCTTCTTCCTCGAAATTGGCTGAGCAGTAGAGTATTGAGATTCTTCAGCATATCCAATTGAGACCTTGTCGGATTTGTCGGACTCAGAGCTGACTTTCGGTGCTTCGCCCTCGATGGCGGATTGTCGTTGGTATTGTGTTTCAGGAAGGGCAAAAAACACCAAAATCGTGGTGGTTCCGATGAAAGCCGCGAAGACCCAGAATATCATGCGCCAGCTATGGCTTCGGGTGATGAGACCAGCAAACACGACAACAATACCGACGCCAGCTGACATGGCGCAAGTGTAGATACTGCGGGGAATTTGTTAGCTACATTACGCATAGTCTTTACTAGATATTGTGTAGGCGTATGAAAGGGGCTGCACTTACACCATTGCACGCCCACGTTGATGAAGGAAGAAAATATCAGTAATGGTCAACGGTGCGATAATTTCCGCTGCAGCGCAACCGAGTCCGAGGAGAAGCCTCGCAGCGAGAGCACTAGGAAAAGACGATGCGAGCGCACTCCAGATGCAACAAGCAGTCATCAGTGTGTAAGCGGTGACATAAACCGGTCGTCTCCCATATTTGACAGCTACTGGCACCCAGACGATGTTCCCGAGACCAATCATGAGAGAGCAACCAGTCTGGAGGAACGAGGTCTTGGAGATTTTGCCAGCGACATCGTCAAAGAATTCAAGTGTGATGAGCTCGAGAGCCACCGACGGACCAACAACAATGGCATGAGCAAAAAATATTCCGGAGCAAACGAGCACAAAAATAAAGTACTTGCGAGCAGGTGACCTAAGTTATCTATAAGTTATCTGGATTCCCAGCAATGAGCTGGGTTATGGAGGCTGTGAATTTGCCTTACCAGTTGAGTGGGTCGTTTGGATCATTCGATGGTGTTGGTACAAGAATGATCTCGTTCGTCTCATGATGTCGAAGCTGGATTGTGCCTAGAGTGTGAGTCGTCGGCTTGTTGACGACCGAGTCTCCTCCACCATGGGCTGGTGATGACATGATAACTATTGTTCGATAAAGTCGGTCGAAACCAGATGATAAAATCACAGCTAAATAAAAGATTACAGAGACTTGTCACAAAGCATTTGATGGAACTTGTGCGATTGATAAATTCTTTTCTGAATTTCTCCCTTGCCTTTACTACAAACGCTTTGATCTGTTTACCGCACAGTCCACCACTTTCCACACTCACATATCGTTAGCAACACGGCACAACACGGCATTGAGTGCAGTGCGTCCATAGTAGAAGAATAACAGCTTTCGTCATCAACTACCGAAGGACTCGGAATTTCCGAATAGTAAATGTGGAGAAATCCGGGGTCTGTCTGGGGTAAGGCTAAAACAGGTTTAGACAAGGTTTAGTATATGGAAATCTGCAAAGCTAACCTGCGTCACTATACGCGAATGCGGGATCTTACTTTAGATTGAAACGTTTTACTTTATATGGAAACATACCCCGTGTATGTTGTGTACTCTTAGAGCCTCCGCTCATGACGTGGATCGAGGGAACGGAACGAGTTGACTGATCCGCTACCGATGTGACTCTGAGATACCTGGTCTGACCTGGCTAGTATGTTCTAATTGTATATCCTCGGTTAGTAAGATTAATAACTTGTCCTCAGACTGGTACCCCATAACAGTAATCATATGCCACCTCATTGGTCTATTGGCCAAAGTGGAAGGTATTGTAAGCCAAGTGAGTAACTATGTATCAATAGTTCCTAACTAGAACCACATTATTCAATCAAACCTAAGGGCCACTTCAGGGGAAGGATATTCTGAAAAGAGTATGGTGTTATTAAAAGAGCATTGCTACTGCCATCAACCTCTTTGCGATATTGCAGTGGCACGTTTGGGAAAGTTATGTACTTGATATTTCACGGCATAATTCATCAATTTAATGGTCTCAATTTCGCCTGGTGCCTGACTGTATTGTCAACCCCTAGGCCCATTTATTCACCAGACATAATAAGTAGTTATAGCAGTTCATAACTCTACAATAAGTATTGTCACCCAGCCTCTTGGGTATCACAAGAACCCTGTGTTGTCGAACTACTTTAGCAGTTGTTGATACCGAGAATCAACCTGTCGAGAAAGCCTATTCAGCATGGGGACTCGATTTTTGGCATCAGGATTTCACAGCGGTGTAGCAGACTAAGCTAAGAAATCCAGAGTTTGAACGTATATCTGACTTGAGGTGAAGACGAAGAACTGATGATAATATGTAGCTGTCGTGTCTAAGCATACCAGCGAAGAGAAGCTGTTCAAGTGGGATCTTTCGGCTTTTCCGAGGTCAATATTGTTTCAACCCCACCGAGTTTGAATTCCTTCCCCACATTGGCATATGTCTTTGGTGCGCACTAATCTTTTGAAAATATTTGGTTTTTGCGGGGTATAAGGTCAGTTGACATGGTTATTGAATCCGATGTAAATTGTTTACATTTGCCCTTACCGCATCGCAGCATCTGTTTTGACTTGGCTGAGTTTCAAATCCTCTTATTGTCATATCCTAAAGTTGATATCCACAAGAGTGGGAAGTGGAGATGTAAGGCAATAATGATTAATATCTTGGTGCACCAGCTCACGATACTCAGATGAATTTCTCCGATGTTCAGCTAGACATTATAGTCGTGGGTGCCGGGTTGAGTGGGCTTGCCGCATCTATAGGCGCCAGTCTATCCGGACACAAAGTCACGGTCATCGAAACGGCCCAGGAGCTTAAAGAGGTTCGTGGATCTTTTTGTTGATAGCATAGGCGAAAAGATGCTTGTTAATTGCTGACATCTTTGTTATGGCGATCGTGATGCATAGGTTGGTGCAGGGCTGCAGGTTACTCCCAATTCTACTAAGATACTTCGGCGATGGGGCCTGCCTGCTTGGCTATGGGAACAAGCTGCCGAACCGACTTGCGTCACGGTCCATCGCTACACCGGTAACATCCTCGCTGAAGAGAAGGATTTCGACAAGAAAATTCGGGCTAAGTACAATTCGCCATTTGTTGATTTGCATCGTGTCGACGTACAGCTTGCCTTGCATGAACGAGCCAAACAGCTTGGCGTGCAGTTCAAGTTTGGGGAGAGGGTCGAGTCTATTGACCTTGAGAGAACCGAAGTTACGACGCAATCCGGCTTCAAGGCTCGCGCAGACCTCATTGTGGCGGCTGATGGTTTATGGTCGCAATGTCGCGCTATCTTCACGGGGAGCAATGACCCACCTCGTCCTACGGGCGACCTAGCCTACCGTCTCGTGCTGAACCTTGATCAAGTGCCGGATCATAAGCTGCGGGATTGGATCAGCAAACCAACGGTACATTTTTGGATCGGACCTGGCGCCCATGCTGTGGGCTACTCGCTGCGAGCTGGCCGTCAATACAACATCGTGTTGTTGGTGCCCGATGACCTTCCCGAAGGTGTTAGTAGACAACCTGGGTCCATCACGGAGATGAAAGCCCTATTCAAGGACTGGGATCCGACGCTTAGTTTGTTCCTCGACTTGGTCGACGGGGTAGAAAAGTGGAAGTTAATGCACCGTAAGTTTGCTTGTCCGTATGGGATATGGTTGAACACTGACAACCTTGAAAATCAGGGGAAGAACTTAATTCATGGATCAACAACAAGAACAACCTTGTCTTTGTGTGCGTTCTCTTATTAAAAAAAATGGCGTGTCGTCTTTCTTTATTGGATGAAGACTTAATACTGACACCGTTTGTTGTTGGATGAAGCGGAGATGCATGCCACCCTATGCTGCCGTACCTGGCCCAAGGCGCAAACTCAGCTATAGAGGATGGGGCTGTCTTGGGTCTTCTTCTAGGTCACTTGAAATCCAATGATCAACTTTCTAAAGCTCTCAAAATGTACGAGAAGTTGCGAAAAGCTAGAGGAGATGCGATCGTTAGAGAAACCTTCAAGCAGGTATGCATATGATGCTTTGATTCTCCGACATGATTCTTTGACTATTTACTAATAGATTTCACCAAGCGAGAGTCCTTTCATATGCCGGATGGTCCGGAGCAGGAAATACGGGATGAGATCTTCTTATCGCAGTTAGGAAAGGAGTTGGAGGGGCCATTCCCGAGTAGATGGACTTGTCCGGAGGTCCAACCGTGGCTTTATGGATATGATGCTTTTAAGGAAGTAGAGGATGCCGTGCGTAATGACCCGTTTAATTAAGAATCCAGTCTATACAATACAGGAAGTGGGCTATGATTGCTCATGAGAGTGACATTAAAGGAAAATGAATATGTTATTGAGCTTTCACTTTTCCATTTTTACACATATCGATGAAGTATGTACATGTATATAAGTCTCCAGTTTGGCTTTAATATATCCTGCCATGAAGTAGTATTCACTAAACTTCAAATTACCAGCATTGTGTTCATCATAGAAGGCTCTCAAGAAAGTCAAATCCCTCGCTCTGCAGATTCCACGTCCTTGAGCCCTTCTGCATTTTTGCTGCAAATGTATGGCCCTCGTCAGGGATTTCTCTCATGCCACATTTGACCCCTTGCTGAGAAAGCTTCAAGTACAAAGATTTACTTAAGTATATTGGTACCATGAAATCATCATCACCGTGTACAATGAATGTGGGGGGGAATTCTTTCGTTATGTTCTCAGCTGGATCAACTTGGGCCCAATCTCTTGAAGGGAAAACGGCACCCAAAACATCTCCGTTAGCAATCTGCGTGAGCGCGTAAGCTTGACGCGGATCCGCAAAGTCTGGACCGTCAGACTGGCCTTCTAATGAGACCCCACCGGTGATTGGCACAGGGTCTTGATCGAACACTCGGTTGAGAAAATCATCAGAAAGCCACGAAGGCAGTCTAGAGATCAATACTGGGATCTTGCGTGTCCAGAAAGGGTCTGAGAAGTTACAGGGCCCGTACATATCAAAGATTCCAGCCACTGGTCGGGGTACACCAAAACCCTGAATGAAAACAGCGAAGTTAGTGAAAATTAAGACAGTTGTGAATAAATACTCGATGTCTTATATGTAGGAGAGCGATACTTACTAAGCTCAAAGCTAGGGTTCCACCTGATGATGTACCAAACGCGAAGACGTGATCTAAATCCACTTTGTGCGGCTTTTTGATGCAGGTTGCGATAAGCTCCTGCAATTTACCTTGGTAAATCCAAGCGAGCAAATCACGGCAATCTTGCATCGGCCCTTCAAGTAAGTTGACCTGAGGGCATAAACGATGATTCGGAGCAAGGACGATCCACTTTCGGCTCAGACAGTCGTCAATTTGATCTTGATTAACCATTTTAGAATTTCCGAGCATGAAGGCTCCGCCGTGAATATTAATAACTAGAGACAGGAGGTCAGGAGATCACCGCGAATGGTATTAAAGTGATGTTCTCATGGAGCTATCTACGTACGGACAGGATGACTGATTATCTCATCGCAGTTGATCTCAGGGAGATAGACGTCGACATCGACCTCACTTTCATTAATTATTTTGTAAACACCGCGGTATGGACCTTTGTCTGCCATTTGAGCCACGCAATTCTTTCGTCTGTACGTAAATTTGAATGATAAAAAGCACTAGTGTAGCAACTATCTTGATCGAAACGTTTAACCAAAAGAGAATGGCATAGTATTCGATATTGAGGTCCGATTTGAAATCAATACAATATTTGGCACCATCTCCATATCAAACTCAATATCTGGCCATGACGTTTCATTACCCCTCGTAGACGGGTGTTCGAGACGGGTGTTCCGGACCGGACCGGACGGGATTTCCGAACACTAGCCGGCATCTAACCAGCCTTTCCGAATATCCGCATTGCCACGGGTCCGCGACGAAACCGTCGCTTTCCATCAATGACCTTCCAGAAATTTTTCGTGGCCTAAGATAGAAACTTAGTTCGGTACGAAGCCATCGTCAATAAGAAATTCGGCATATTGACTCTCCACTTACTTATTAAAGGTCTAGCCTAACATCAGTCTAGCTTACCATTCTACACAGCTACATTCTCACCTATCTTCGACAGTACCATCCGAGTCTTATAATCAATCATGAGTATCCCGTTGCGCCAGACACCACCTGATGCGAGGACGAACTACATCATCGACCAGCTGGAAGGCGAGAGGCTAACGATTCCTGGGAGTAAGGGCACTTTTCGAATGTTGGCGTCATCGAAACAGACCAACGGGGGAATAGCAGTCTTCCAGAGTGGTGCAGTTCTATCGGATGCCCCCGGTTTTCACTGGCACAACGAAGCGCATGATGTTTTTCTCGTCCTCAAGGGATATTTGAAGTTATGGAATGGAGACAAGTGTAGGATTATGGCACCAGGCGACTTTGCATATGTTCCTCCGGTGAGTCCATGCCAACTGTTATGATTGATTTGATTCATTATCATACTTCTTTATGTCTGTTTAACAAGTATATTGATTGTCCTGTACCCGGGCTAACAAACTACGGGTAGAAAATCATTCACAATCCCGAGCTCTTGGGACCCCACACCGAGACACTAGGACTCGTTGCCCCGGGCGATTGGGTCGATTTCTTTAGATACATTGGAGAGACCTACAATGGTGTAGTGGTGCCGGAGAACGACGATCGCGATCTCCGAGCCCTGCTCATACCTAAGGTGATGGCGGCCAAGGATCGCTTTGATGTCAACTTTGTGCGCGATTATCAACCACCACAAGTTGGAGACTGGCTCGAGAGCGAGAACGAGCTTGGGAAGCCACTAGAACCATATTTCCTCCGTGCCAATACAGGACCAAGATGGATTTTAGGGGGAGTCATTTCTCGGCCATTTATCAATGCGTCGCAATGCAGTGAGAAGTTCGCCATATCAAGTATCGAGTCCTCGAGCGTGTATGGAAAGTCACCCCTTGAGCGATGGATTACTTTTGAATCAGTCGATCATTGCTTCTTCGTGACGGAAGGTCTGCTCAGAGTCAAGGTTAAGGGCAATGGCAATGAAGAATGGAACACGGTGCGGGAAGGACAAACCCTAGTGGTAGCTGCCGGCCAACCTTTTGCCTTGGCTTTCGGAAGCCGATACGTGAAGGCAATCTTATTTACCAATGGGCGTGGTTTGGAAGAGTTGATTCAAACAGCGGGAACTTCATTTTCAAGTTTTGTTCTCCCGGAAGAAGCTCAACCGTGGGTAGTGAGTTCATTACAGGCGCCATCCCAAAAGATAGGTGCGAAAATTGAGGAAGACGCCGCTTAAGTAGAGAGGTCATATCACCCGAGGGTTTGACTTCACCTAGCCCTATTAGATCGTCGCACATAGTCAACCTCAGTAAATAGGCTTCCTTACGAAGCACCTTACCCAGGTCTGTTGGTCTGTAGGTCTGTAGGTGTAGTGAAGCTGTTGATAACCTTCCCTATTCTTTGACCACCTAGGTTGTGAAGCTGTAGATGGCTTACGCTTTGACCACTTAAGTATGTAGGTCTGCAAGCTATAGGTGACCTACGTAGGTGATAAAGGTGTAGATTCCTTCCCTACACTTTCGCCACCTGGGTTATAGGTCTATAGGCTGTATGTTGTACTTCGTAGGTCTGCAGGTATGGTGAAGGTGTTGATACTCTTCCCTACGCTTTGACCACCTACAGACCTTCTAGCCACCTGCAGACCTACTATCTCTAGCCACCTGCAAACCTACAGCTTACAGACCTACAGCTTACAAACCTGTAACCTAGCACTACCTAAGTGGTGGTGTACTGACTGCAGTTCCCATTTTGGGTAATTTTTCGTCTTCGCCGCGGGAGAAATGGCGGCACAATAGCGCTCGTAAAAACTCGGGCAATTAATGTGATTCGGGGGTATTAACTAGTGGGTCCTCTCTATAAATGTTGTATGAACCTACGTATGCAGATGCGGACCCAGAGCCGCACGATAGGTTTGTTAAGTAAATATATGTCAAAGCTGAAACGCATTGACACCCCTACCGCCGCGGGATGTAACACCTTTCCAAGAATTGACATTAAACAGATTAAATGCTGTATTGTTCAAAAGGACTGAGGTGTGATGTGACATTGAGGCGCATTATGATATGCTGCATGAGATGCCGGAAGGTTCTACCGTGCTATAACGGACATATCAATATAACCCGTGGAGATCCCACTAACTTCTAGTACGATATCCGTGCGGGGTCAAGGATTGGGGTCAAGGATTGGGGTAAGCTTATTGTATCCTGTATGGGTATAAATATTTTCCTAG
This sequence comes from Eutypa lata, assembly GCA_022661535.1. NCBI lineage: Eukaryota > Fungi > Ascomycota > Sordariomycetes > Xylariales > Diatrypaceae > Eutypa > Eutypa lata. The sequence continues at coordinate 724,482 of JAKULF010000016.1, forward strand.
CGTAGATGAGATCTGAAGGTGGAGAGTGTGGGGAAGAAGGGTTGGAAGGGGTTGGGACGACGACGACGACGACTCCTCAATCCTACCAATCCAATCAATCCTAATGTGAGCCTATACACATACACACACACATATACACATATACACAAGTACACATACGTACACTCAACATCTGGGCCGCCCGTATAGGTACGTGGATATGTCGGTAGGTAACTATTGACTTCACTTCGGTCTCATTTTACGACATAATAAGTCGTTAGTCATTCTAATTGATGATATATAGTTAGCCGCCATAATGAATGAGAAAATACGACCTTACCAATGCTCTCGCTGTCGAACCAAGTTTAAGCTCATGTACGTATGCAATTTCACACTTTTGGCTCTTGTATTTCTTTGGTATGCTGTATTATGACCCCAGAAACCGGCTAGGATGTAAAGAATCAATGCCTATGTTGTGTGCTTCAAATACAGAGAATCGCGCGCGAGCGAGGGAGCGAGCGCAACCCCCCTCTTCCCCTTACAAAGACTCGAACCAAAACTCGGAAAGCTAGAGAGCTCACTGTTGTTTTGGATCTTACAGACAGGAGTTGGAGGAGCACACGTCGGTCGGCTGCGCGGACACGAGGACAATCAGACGATCACGCTCACATCGGCCTCGCACCGCTCCCCGAGCCATGCAAGCGTGTCGTGCTTGCGCCGCGTCAAAGACTAAGTGTGATAACGACCGTCAGTGCAAACGTTGTCGGAGGAGAGGAGTGCGGTGCATTCGGCCTATGAACATTGAACAGCGGGACCAGGGCGCGCGCAGCCACTCGATCATGTCTGATGATGACCTCACAGGAGATGCCGTAGGGCGTACCCCACTAAACCAGCATCAATTAACCTCATCCCATGGAGAGATAGAGCAGCATCACTTTAATCAGTCTGACCTAGTAGTGGTAGATGCAAGTACGGAAGAGAGCGAGATTGGTATGTAGGACAATCTCTTTCTCATAATTACGTGGCAAGGTTGCTTTTGCTTACCTCTCCGTCAGTTGTCGGTAATCGGCAACTGCAAAACCAGGAATTTTCGGCCCATCTAATGAGGACGCCTGGGGATATTCACAGGCCAGCCGCATACGGAGATTGGGACCACGACCTGCTGAGCGAACATTTTAACCTAGACCCCCACCACAATGTCGCCCAGGATGCAGATTTCCTCTTCTCCTTACCCGGAGTTCTCCCCCTGGAAGAAGTTGTTAGCCAGGCTCCCATGACGCCCAGTTCCATCAGTCCTCTGATTTCCCAGGAAAAGTCAGAGTTAGTCAGGGATGCCTTCAAGATGGCCACCGGGAGATGGATGCCGGGAGAGCGCAACTTCCACGAAGATGAAATGAAGAACATTTCGGCGACACAGGGAGCAACCATCATGACTGAAAGCGACGAGCCATGTGATATCAATCTTATGCCTGACGGGTTTCCACTAGTCGTGCGCGACCGGCTCTTGGCCATGTGTGTTTCCGCCTCTGATTCACGTGACAACCTTCGCGTTTCCTCGGCATTTCCATCCTGTGACTCCTTGGCACTATTGTTTAAGTCTTTTCTATCCTGGCATATTCACAGAGATGACACTTGGATTCATATCCCAACCTTTGATATCAATAAAGCCAAGGTCGAACTGATAGCGGCCATATTAGCTGGTGGCGCGATGAGGTCACCAAGTCGAGCGGTTCAAAAATTTGGTTTGGCTCTTCACGAACTACTCGCGGTTCAGCTCCTCAAGATAGTACGCAGATCGACCCAGGCTTGCTTCATATGCTAGTAATGATCAGCTGACCGTGTAATAATCGTCAGTCTCGAGTATCCAATATTTTAACCAGAGATCTGCAGTGGTTGCAAGCCTACACACTCCAGATTGAACTAGGTCTGTGGAGTGGTGACAAACGCAAGATGGAGATGGCCGGGGGCGCTCTAGGAAATATCGTCAATGTATGCACCCATCCAGGCTAGTAGTTACTATGCCGAAAGGATTTCAGTTGTCTTTTTTCTCTTTTTTGTGGAGTCCTAACAGTATGCTCCTATGGTAGATAATGCGGTCCTCCGGAAGATTCCGAAGGTCTTCCTACGAGGATTCACCTTGGGCGTTCTCGAACAATAGCAGCACATCATTAGAAACAACATGGCGGAACTGGGCACAACAAGAATCATTCAGGAGGTATGTCAAATTGCACACCGTACAAGGGCGTTGACTGATACTGTTAATTGTTTCAATGTGCAGGCTAGCATATCACTTATTCTTCCACAGCGGCCAGGAGTCACTAATGACTCTAGTCTTCGGCCCCGTACATTATACAGAATTGACGATGAGCTTCCCGAAAGCAAAGTCCCTTTGGTTTACCGCAACTGCCGCAGCGTGGAAAGACACGATCGAATCTGATTTTGGCCTGGAGTCTTTACCAGTCTCAGCAGTCGACTGTCTCGCGGACTTGCCCCTATTACAGAACCTACCAGCTACGTATGACATGAGCATAGCTAGGCTTAGCGTATTACATGTAATCTCCTCATTAATACGAACACACCACCAATCGCACTTGATAGCCCACTCAAGAGGGTTTCCTCCTCGAGAAGCCATCCTAGTCGAGGATAGCCAACATCGCTGGCTAGTGCGCGCATTCGAAAGTCTCAATCACCAGTTCAGGCTTCCCCATTTTGATAGGACGCCACCATTTACCATGTTGCTATTGGTAGAGCTCCTATCTTTACATTTTTGTGCTTCGATAGACCAGATGGAACTTTTGGCAGGGAAAGAAGGATTTGACGAAGCACAGGCAGCGTACTCAACTCTCCAACTATGGGTTGAATCCCGCGAAGCACGCCAGGCACTCTGGCACTCAGGGCAAATTCTCAAGGTGATCCGGGATCTCCCCGTAGAGGCCATCACTGACTTTCACTGCGTCGCTGCATATCACGTCAGTTTATGTCTCTGGGCCTATGGTTCAATCTCGGCTAAGAGGATGAGCAACACCTACAGTGATATGGGGGACATGGGCTCGTCTCTATCGCCCGATCAAGATGTGGTGCTAGATGAGGACGAGACGCTAAAGACACAAAGATGGATAGCGAGCAACTGCGGCCGCCCGGTATTTTCTAACCCCCAAGATGGCGAGGTTACCAGGTGTGGGACTCCTCTTCTCCTTCACGCGACGGGGGATTTACTTGAAATGTGCGTAAGGACTATTAGACTGAAGTATCCTTCTCGAGCTGTCCTGCCGCCTGCGACGGAAAATTTGTGTAACTTAATGCATGCTTTAAAGCTTTAAAAGTCACGACAAACTCGGGAGGAATGTGACAATCTGTACGCCGCAAGTGGCCGATGACGAGAGTTAGTTCTTAAGTGCACAGAGGCTTTTGTCATTCTGGATTAATGTGGAACTTAGCTACATACATATTGATATCGTTGATTATTCATTCCCGATCTTTATTTGTGAAATGTCTTGTTAGCAGCCACTACTAGCTTGAGACCCAATTCTCGTAGGTCAGGAAACAGGCTAGCTTAATGTGAACCCTCCGGTTACTGGAATGTACAGCCCATTCAACCAAGCTGCTCTCTCGTCACAGAGCTCCGCCACTACCCAGGCCACTTCTTCCGGCCTCGCGAACCGCGCCCCTGCCGGCACGCTATCCCATTTCGTGCGCAGGTGTTCCAGAAAGTTGGCGGGCGCAGCAAGTAAGGCATCGGTGGCTACCGGCCCAGGCGCGACTGTGTTGACGGTGCACCCGTGTTTACGAGAGAGATCCCGAGCCCAGCACCGAGTGAAACTCTCCACCATACCCTTGCTTCCTGCGTATATGCTCATGTGCGGATCGGGATCTCGGGAAGTGGAGCTACCAACATTGACGATGCGGGACCCGCTAGGGGAGAGTAGTGGGAGCACTGCGCGTGTAAGCAGTAGCGTGCCCCGCCCGTTAAGGTTAATGACGTTGTCCCAAGCCCTCTCGACCTCGGAGTCGCTACCCTCGGACAGGTCACACAGGATACTTCGGCCTGCATTGTTCACTAGGATATCGAGCTTCCCATAGCGGGCAGCCACTGCGGCAGCGAGTTGTTTGGGTCCTTCGACGGTGGCGAGGTCCGCCTTCAGTATGATTGAGGCTGCTCTGCCATCGCCAACATTTCCCGAAAGGGTCTCAAGGACGGCTCGCGCGGATGCTTCTTCGGACGCGTTGGGGTAATTGACGACGACAGTGGCGCCGCGCGTCGAGAGTTCCTTGGCTATGGCTGCTCCAATTCCAGATGATGAGCCGCTTACAAGTGCAATCTTGTCATGGAGTGGCTTGGTAGGTAGTGCCATAGCTAGAAGTAGAAGGTCGTGTTGACTTGACTTTATGAGTCTCAAGTTCAATTGGTAGGTTATGGTACGATAGCAATATCACAGCAGAGGTCAGGCATGTAGTACATATAGTAAAATGTAAGAATTTTCTGTCTAGGAGGGGTTACTGGAGTACGAGACTTCAGAACTCTCTGTTATATACAAGTGGTACTTTATATATCGGCATTTACCCTCCCCTAGCTCGGATACGGGGTTCACGTCTAGATGCACACGATAGGGGCTCCAATGACTATAATATTGCTCAAACGATTAGGCATCTGGCGACCAAAGTGAACAAGATTGGAAAAACACAATGTCGGAGTCAGCTGTTAAAATGCCGGTACACGGTATAATGGATTTTCCCTAGCCCTATAATGGGTTCAGTAGCTATACAATGTAACTCTGTCGGGAAGACGATCGGAAGCTCATATTATACCACCGAGTTACGGAACCAAGTGTCCGTGTACCTTGGTGACCTTTCAGTGAGAACAGGAAGCTCTGGACAACGCACCTTGGATTTTAGTAATAAGGGGTAACGGCGTCATCCAGTCAATTGCTACTAGTGATACTACCAAAATACCAGCTTCTGGTCCTATTCGTTGTTGTACTCAATGGAACCCCCAGGTGCTGACCGGCTGCCATCTCGAGGCAACACTCTAGGAAATGAGACGGTTATCCAAGATAATGATGTAGAGCCACCAATCCCCGAAGCTCACCCAATGGTGGGATGCCGACTGAACCACTTCATGCTGCGCATTCGGGACCCCAACCGGACGCTGAACTTCTACGTCCACCTGATGGGAATGAGGACCATATTCAAGAAAGATACAGGACCATTTACCGTCTATTATCTGGGTTTTCCACAGACACCGGCCCACCGAAAAGACCCTGCGGCGTTCGCCAATGACACGAGCCCCCACTCCTCCTTATCTCGTACCTTAGGGCTCCTCGAACTTTGTCATTACCACGGTTCGGAGAGACAACCAGAGTCTTACATATCGACCGGAACTGAGCCACCGCACTTGGGCTTCAATCATCTGGGGTTTACAGTACCAGATGTCCAGGCAGCAGTGGGACATCTGAGACAGAACGGTGTTGTTGTGGTCAAGGACATCGATGAGGGCCCGGTGGAGGGTATACCTATCACCAAATGGGAAAAGGATGAAAAGGGGATTGCAACAGCGGAGCTTAGTGCTGGATTCTTGAATATTTTGAGGAGGATTGCTTTTGTTCGCGATCCAGTAAGCTTAATTCTAACTTGCCGAGAGGGACATATCTGAGTAGAAATGGTTCAATACACTGACATCTTGCAGGATGGTTACCTTGTAGAACTAGTTCCCCAGGATATATGAGCATAATAGTGGATACATAAATATCAGCCTTTCACGAGCGGGACAAGTTTGAACTCATCATGGATATATACTTGCTTAAATCAATTGCTAGGGAACATGGTTCATAGTAAATTATTTTAGTAATACACTAATAAGTTACTTGGTCTTGAGACATCGCGGAGAATAATGAGTAGTGTTGGTGAGAGAAACCTATTTACTAAGTGACCAAGCCGGTCTATAACAGATGTGAACAGATCGCTGCGAGGAGTAGCGGCCAAGAATTACGATCTGGATATACAGAGGCAAGGCTCCTTCTCAATCATATGGTACAGACGTGACGTACACAGAAACCGTCTATTCACTTAAGCTAATACCTGCGCAGCGATTGTAAGTGCAGAATGCTTTTAGCTTTCACAATGTATATTCCGTAGCTGTGACGCGTTTCCACGAGAGTTACGTTGGAACGAATGTTCTAGGCGATCAATAACCCCATCGTCGCTAGAATGCAGTTTCTAACTATCTATAGACTCTCTTTTAATCATCTAACGGAAAATTTCCCTTGGCTGTTTTCGTGGAGACTAGGCAAGTCAACGACCGGAAACTCTAGTGCTTTCCACTTCTCGAAGTCCGCCGCAACGGAAGGTAGTTTCGGTCTCTCGGAGCCCAACTTCTCGTGGATATCATCTAAGTGTTTCCACTTGCCTTCTAGAGTTAAGCAACTGACACTAGAACGCTCCTCCCATTTCGGCTTTATATTCCCGTTTGATCCGGCCTCAAGAACGCCATTTGCACCGCATACAATACAGACCACGTGGTTGCCTTTGCGGAACTCGACCTTGAGCATATGGCAATACGGACAACTGCCCTCCTCCTCTTCACCTAGATACTTAGCCTCCTCGTATGGCTTTCCTATCTGGCTCGCTATGCGACGACCAAGCGTCTCCGCACGCCCGATTGTGTTTACAGCATCCAGCAGCACAGCCCCAGCATTTGCGAAGCCTGGAAAGACGACCTGGTCAACCACTTTCGCGTGTAGCGCGTAGATGCAAGTGTGCATCGTAGGTAGGGCCATGGTCCACTGCTCGGGAAAAGGGCAGCCAGAACCGGCTACCGCAATGAAGCCCGCAACGCGTGCCTTGAGCTCCCGCGGATCGACCTTCACATCTCGGACTGCCTCGTCGCCTTTCTCCTGCCGGGCTCGGATGCGATAGGCTTCAGAAACATCGGCGTATGGGCCGAGAATGGCGTCAGTGAGAGCTTTCAGGCTTCCCGCTGGTTGGTGGCTGTAGACGGGACTGGAAATGACGAGGGCATCGGCATCCATAATGGCATTGAACACGGCCTTGCGATCGTCAAGGCCTGCGTTTTTGGAGACTTTCGAGGTTTCATCATTGCGATCGGGTATGATAGACGGATCTGAACTGAATGGCCCGCAGTGACTGGGGATTGCTACAGAGGGAACATGAATCCATGTCACGGTGATGGTAGGATCTGATTGTCTTGCAGCGTTTAAGGCTGCTTTGAGCAATACTTCTGAATTGCCGTGTATAGAGCCATTACAGAGTCCTAGGATATGCATCATGAATCAAGTGAAGTTAATTGTTATCCAAGACTTTCACGTCAAGAGTCCTAGCCTAAGATGTGCGGGTAAAATAAGCAGGTCGTGATAATAGTGTTATCACGCAAAGGAAATAAATCAAATGCCAAATTCTCTACTGTTATTATTAAGCCGCACATTAATTACCACGAGGCTATTATCAGCATCACCTATTAGTCCATGCCGTCGGGTAGTCCGAGCCGGATTTCCCGGGTTAATCTTCAAACGGAGAATGTCCTTCTATGGTCACCGCTGTGTCAGGTCCTGCAGGTGGCATGACAAGTGGGGTTGGATATGTTTGCAAAGGCTCGAGGCTACTTTTATCGGATGCGAAACATAGCTCATGACAAAATTAACAATTAACTTGGATTTCAAATGGTGAGAACGTCCATATTTCCATCCATTAATAGTTACGCTGACGCGGGTTCATCAAGTCCTGGGCCAGATACAGCCTCATACACATTGCTGCCTAGCTCCTTAGAGCTCCTTTGACCCCCTTTTGTCTCCTTCAGAATGCTTAGGAACAATACAACCTTTGTTACAATAAATCGTTTTATCCTAGATGTTGACAATATTGAATAAATTTATTTTAATTTTCAAGAAAAACTAATATAATACCTTCTTCGTTTATTTTTGTATCGGTTATTATTATAGTTCTTAATTTGTGTTACGGAATATTTTATCGTGGCCGGAATATAATGTGTCTTGTACATCATAACCTTGTACTATTATCATGAACTTATACTTGTTCGATATGGACTACCTAGTTAGTAGCTCATATAGTTAAATATGAGTTACCCCTTATTTCCCCTTCAAGTTCAGTTTGATAAGAAATACAACGTAGAACAGAACCGACCTAAGCAGGGAGAATGTGGTCCCAGTACCAAGTTCTGCGATTATCTTGTTGACCAAAATAATTCGCTGTGCGAACCGGCGCACCCCGAAGCTCCACTCCTCTGGTGTTTTCTTCCCGTTGTAGACCACCTCTAACGTGTTACTATGGAAAGCGGCTTGCTCCGTAGCAGCTCCGAGATGTGGGCGCAGAGTTGTAAATGCATCACCAACTAGTACGACCTTTCCATCGTGAAAATTGGCTGTGGTACAGATCGCGTCACGAACCTTGGTAACAAAAGGGCTCGACGTTTTCTGGAGTAGCTCCTGGAAAGGACTGGAGATACGAGAAAGGAGTTCCGCGCGACACCACTCCCAAACCTCCGGCCGTACCAGACCCCGCGGGACAGTATTATGATGAAGTTGGTCATTGACATCCGTGAAGATATCCCTCATCTCAAGCGAGTCCTCACCTACGTTGTAGTACCAGACCCAGTTCAAAAGGCGCTCGCCAGGCTCGAAGCTTCCTGTATCTGTCGGTATGACGTAACTTTCCTTGAACCACGGTTAGCATTAGGAACTATGTCGAGTAATAATGAAGTCCTACCATAAAAGATACGTGCGCTTAGAGAATTGAAGCGATACATGATCCGAGAGGTATTCCACTGTCTCCTTGGACACGAATTTCTCTGGTATAGTGCCCCTCCACGCAACATAGCCTGCATACCGCTTTGTGACAGGCACATTCATCAGTTGACGGACAGTTGAATTGACGCCATCAGCTCTAATCACCAAGTCGGCCTCAATGACCTCTTCTTGAGCAGAATGAGCGTCAACATAGTTCACAGTAATGGCTTCTTTGGTGCACTGCAGTGCTGTCACTCGTTTTCCGGTGGGGTACACAGCAGGTCCATCGTCGTCAGCTACTGGTGGAGGGTTAGGACACGCTGTTGAGGCCAATCCATCGGAATTGGCCCGTAGGATTCTGTTAAAGAGTCCCCAACTAGTTAGTTGGATACTTTCTTTGGTATTCATGACATTTGGGCGGGTGTAGTATGCCCAGCACCTGGAGTGCGACGTAAATGCCGGGGTCAATCCTGTCAAATCGTATTTGCGAAGAAACTCTTGTGCATTGGCCCCAAAACCTATGCCAGCATGATGACTGTGGCGTTCGCCAGAATCCTGTTCGAGGATGATAACATTGTTGCCGCGACGTTTGTGTTGGAGGCCGTGGATCAGGCCGGCTAGAGAGCCGCCAGCCTGTTCACATCTATTAGCATCTGAGCCTACTTTTGAGCAGAAATCACTATGGATTAGCCTAAAATTACGATATTTTTTGACATGGTGAGATAACAAAGCAGTGTCGAGACGCGCCAGAGCAATGCACCTGCCAGACGCTGTTTTCAGGATCATAAGAAGACCTACATGGATCCAAGGAGGGGGAATACTGTAAATTAGTTGATCGAGTAGGCGAGGCACCCATTACTAGACAGCAAGCTTGGTAGGGTGGAAGGTTGAGGCAAATGCGCCGATTCCATTTTTGTCTCAACTGTCCACGCTGCACACATATGTACTGAGTTATTTTTTTATGGCAGGGCTTAGTAGTGGCTCCAAGACCTTAAGCAATGATTATGCTGGTACCAATTGTATCTAAAATTTACCAACAATATTATGTATGTATGTAGGTACTTAAAGCTCTCATTTTTATGGGGGCCTTGACATGCAAGGGGTTTGCAGATGGAACTCTGGACAAATGCAAGGTTAACGCACCAACATCTTGTTTTCTTAAAAGATGGGTATATATCCAGTAAAAAGCACTTGAGGCAAGGTGCTAATGGGAAACATCTGTTGGACGTAAATAGAATGATATACGTATACAAATAAAGAGAATGGTGGGTGCCAGAATGGATGGTGAAGATATTGTTCAACATGTTCTAGAGGCCTTTTTCACTAGGACCCCGTGAGGATTGAATACTTAGAGTTCGTGTACTACGTCCTCAGAAACCGAGTCTACCCGCGCTACCAACTGCATAGCGAGCAGTTCAACAGGCGCTTCTTTCACACTTTGTCGTCCTCCGTGGTAGCTAGCGACTGTGAAGCTAGCTAGGGGCATCATGACTTGCATACAGTTATTATCGACTTAGTAAAAGTTAGATAGGTGAGCAACTTATAACGTGAGTCAATTTGATGAATGGATTAGACGTATCGTTGGATGGGAGGTAGTGAGACCCTTAGCAAGAAATGTGCGATTAGGAGGGAGTCAGCTCGCCGGCAGCGACGACGGGGTCGACGGAGTTACCTAGTTGAATCTGCATCGGGGAAAACGGGTGTATAGTGTGCGAGCTCGCAAAGAGCTCAGATAGAACGGAATTAAATACAGAGCGCCTGCATCGGCCTTAATTTCAACTGCCACTGCAGCAGCTCTTATAAACGTCTTATTGCTTTTACTATTTTCAGCCACCGCCTCCGTCATGAAGATATCCACAGCCAAACCGGTATTAACGATATTCTAAGTGACGATCTTCAGCTTCTATTTCATGAGCTCCGCCCGTCGACCCTTACCCCTTACTGCCCTTCAAGGTTGATGAGCGGAGTAAGCCTGTGAGCCTGTGGGAGTTGGAGCGTACCATCGACCTAAAGGTGACGTAGTTATACGGAGTGTAAGGTGTGAAGAGGGACGCCTTCCACAGAACTAATAGAAGGTAATGTTGCAGCGAATCTGAGGGTTTGAAAATGGCGAGCTCCTAATAAAACCGATCAGCAATGCGTCGATGAGCAAGTATTGGGTGAGCATCAGCGGAGTTGAACTTATAGCAGGTAGCAGCTAGTGGCTATCCGTGGTAATCAAGTGATGAATACCGGCCTAGGAGACGCTAGGTGCAGGCGAAGCTGATGACAAGGTTGAACTTAAGTGTCTTCGGAGTTGATGGAGGATCTCATATTAGGTGTTAGGGAAAGTGTTAAGGAGTTCCATGGTGAGTATTGATGACAGGCTCATAGGCACCAGTGAACTTGCTGCTGACGTCGGTGAGGTGATAGGGACGCTGTCGAGTGACGTTTTGAAGTTCCAACAAGCCTCAATCAAGACTTGATTCTGCACCCAAGCAGATTAGCTGAATGGATAATGCTATAGAGCTGCTAGTCTGCCAACGTCAGTAGTTCCCCATTCCGGCCGGCCTGCCCACATGTCCACTTGCCCACAATCATCGCTAAGTACAAACGCTACCCGCATGTCCACCTGTCCACTCGCCTCTTTGAGACTAATAGTACTTCTTGACACTACTAGTGAGTTATGAGTATATGTAATAGTCTATAAATGCCGGACGAATTTCAAATACTCATTATAGCTCTAAAAGAAGATCTAACTACACAAGCAAGCAAAGGTAGTAGAAGTCAAAGTACCAGTCCTTATATTAGGCGATGGGGGTTGTGGGCTAACTAGCTCAAGCACGCATTCGAATTATCATATTGAACATGTTCTTATCGACTCCCATGCAGGAACGTCACTACCGCCAAAAGCGCATGTCTTCAACCAGCGAACCGCCGAGATATCAGGCAGCATCACTTTCGGAAGAAAGTCACAGAAACGGCGTGCCCTCCTGGTAAGTCCTGAGTCCTCTGTACTTATTTTGCGCCAATATCGGACTCTGATTAGAACTTCTGGGTTCAAAGCACTCCACCCCTCCCATATATGGCTACCATCCCCTAGCTAGCTGGTACCAGGTTATATAATTTAACGTTATAAAGTTCTAACGGAGCTCGTACTTACGATACTAAATTGTGGAATTCATATATCATATGAGATGCATATCGTATTATATACAATATATTATAGCTGCATGTATATTGTACACGATTGTCTTCGGATATATATCCGAATCTCTCCTCTTAACTTTCCCCTTCCTCTCCTACTTATCTCTCACCTGTACTAGACAGGTGCTTACATGTCCGGTTCTGCATAAATTCTAGAAATTAAGAGCCTGTCCATCGTTTCTACTAGTTATACCTTTTCCCCATCCAAGTTAAAGCACAATCCAACTCCCCTGAAAACCATACAAACGTCACATAAGTCATCATGGCGCCTAAGGACAAGCCGAAGTCCAGGTCCAATCCTGCCAAGAAAGGAAAAGCTAGAATACAAGCCGAGGACTTAAATACCGAAAATACGCATTGGTTGCCCAACACCAACAATTACGATTGCAAATCATTACATAAAGTTATGCTAAAAGGCAATTATACAATGCCGACATATTACCATGTAAACCTCAACAATTACGACGTCCTAGAAATATAACGGGCTACGTACTAATTAAACCAAAGTCTTACAAAAAATGATACCTTTGTTAAAAAAATATTAAATAATATCGTTATTTAAAACAAATACCAATATTTATATCACTTATTAATAAATAACGTATACAAATTTAACGCTAAAACTAGCTAATATCTTGGGTTTATTTATATAAAAAATTATTAATACTTTATTTATTCTATTAATAAGTTATAATAATATCATAATTAATTTCGTAGATTATTACATAACTTGCTAAAATTCCTATATTATATAAACTATATATAAAGTTTTATTCGAAAATCTTTTAAAAAATATAACTATATATATAGTTTCTTTTATCGTAAAAAGCATTTTAAATCCTAGCATTTAAATCCCTCGCAAGTAATAATATCGCTCTTTTACATCCTAGACTCTAGATCTCTTGTAACCAACACTACTCACTCTTTAGATTCTGTCATCTAAGTCTTTAATAATGAACACTACTCATTCACTTTCTGTAATCCAGGTCTCCGCAATGCGTATTAATCCTCTCGTAAATCCTGTAATCTACTACACTTCCTAGACTTCGGTGAGGTTATACACCTGATAAGCCAGGTCTCTTAAAATGAACTACTTTAGATTCTAGAATCCAGGCCTCTTGCAATGGACACTCTAGCTCTTGTAAATCAACCATATACATGTAAGTGGGTAGGATACTTAGCTATTATACATTTGCAGCATTTATAAGAATGGATCCGCTATAATAAAAAATACTAATGGAAATATCCTACAATCAATCCTTTATGAAAATCTCACGATGACTCCTTCGCGCTTTGTATTTGAGCTCCCAGCTTCTGTCTAGCCTCTACCAACAACCTTCCGAGAGCATTGGTACCCCACTTCGCACGATTATCCATCGCCTTCTCTTCAGAATACCCAATCCCCCAGTCCTTATCAGTTGGGCTAGCCTCTACCAAGATCTTTCCCATTGTCTTGAGGAGACTATTAAGTAACTGCTCTCCTGCTGCACCTGTTTGTGTGAACTTAAGAATTGTTGCTCTGTATACAATGATGTGCTTCTTTTGAGCCCATGTAGTAGGATTAAACCCTTTGATTTGTCGCCCTAACGATCTCATCTTAGAAGGGCTTTCCAGCTTCATCATCTCGCTACAGATCTTATGATCATCAAATAGCTGTGCCTTGTGGTACATCATGTACTGCTCTGCGCAACTGAAGATCCTTGGGGGCTTCTCGCTATTGTCAGTCATGTTGAATTTGAACCACTGACTTAGAAATCCGTAATCATTGTCGGCCTGGTAGAAAAATATGTAGTCCTCTCTTTTTGCCGAGTCGTTCCATCTCGGTGATTGAGGTTTAAAGGTATTGGTTGATGCTGTGTTTCTAGGGGGGTGGGAGTCCTTCGAAGTTGGGGGTGTGATCTTACCCTTTCTTTTGACTGTTGCTGTTGCTTTGTCCACTGTTTTGTTAGTGTTATACTCATTGATATAACCTGTCCCCTTAAACGTACTGGCAGAGGGTAAACCATTCTTTGGTTCTTGAAATTCAGCATTCTCATTCTCTGCTGGTGGTTGGCATGAAGTGCCAGCTGCGTCCAACTTACAACGCTTCCTGTTCGATGTGGCTGTGGCGTCTTGCGGTGTATTACTAGCCATCATCTCCAAAGGTCGTTTTAATGTCAAGTTTTTTCTTTGGCATCGAGTTAAACGGGGTTGGTTTATGTCTCCATTGTTGGTATTATTACCATCGAGCCCTTTAAGCTCATTGGATCCGACGGTTGCTTTCTTCCGCGCCATGGTGTTCAACCCTGTATTGAACTGAATTATGATTAATAATAGATATATGAAGGGCACGTTCGACTAGATGATATTGGTTGGAGTAAAAGCCTTTCTGGATTCCAGAATTTACTTTGAAAATTTAAAATGGAAATGTGTCGTTAACAACATAATGAGCCTCATAAATAGCTCATATTGTATACAGTAAATATGTACCTAGCATATCAGAAACTCTATATATATTGTATACAATACGTATCATATGTATAGGTATCCGGGCTCCCTCTGTTCATCCGCACCACAATAATACCAAGTTAAATTTGAACTTGTATCTTCCAGAACTTAGAAAGCTGATTACAACCTTTCTAAGCCTACGCAACATCACTTTAAGCCCCCTTCTAAATTACAGTATCTGCAAATCTACCTATGACCTTATTCAATGAGGAAGTCGAACATCCTCTCGCGGAGAATATCAAATCCTACTTTGTTCCAGAAGCGGTTTTTGAACATCAGTCCATTATCCCCCAAGTCACCTGTTCGAGCACCAGGTGCATCTTCGGTGACGATGCCCGCTAGAAACACTAGAGCAAAGGCCGCACCCAAGAAGACTGCTGGTACCACTGCAGCATCTAAAGGTTCGCCAAATACCGTATCTAAGAAAACTGGTAAACCCGGCAACCACCGCAAATCGGAGAAGTCAATGCCTAAGTATGATTTATGAGATTATTCTCTATATTTGCGTTGTCATTTCCCCTTAATGTTTAAATTACAGAATCTAATATTGTTGTTAGCAACCAGACTGAAGCTTTGAAGGCTGCAAAGAAGGAGACTGACAAGGACACACTCAATAAGACCGCCTTGAAGGATCCCGCCATGAAAACTGCTAAGAAGGAGACTGCCGAGGAGGACATAGCCGAGGAGGAGACCGCCGAGGAGGAGACCGCCAAGAAGGAGACTCCCAAGAAGATTGCTGAGGAGCAAACCTCTGAGCAGGAGACTACCGAGGAGGATACTTTCAAGAAGCGCAAAAAAGCTTCCCAGGACTCAGACCATGAGAGTGAGATTGACGATGCCCCGACTCCCTCAAAGAAACAACGTCTTGACAAGCTATCTGCCGCAATTGACAAGGACGACAGCAGGGTCATAGGCTCCCCTGCTCATCACGGTGACAAACCTCAGGATTTGTCGACGATTGACGGGGCTGCGGTTGTCAAATCTTGGCAATTTAAAATCTTGGACACTCATCATACACTTACGACTGGACCTAAGTTTTCATTCATTGTTCAGTCGTGCAACACGTTGGGTAACTGCTCTTCGGGTTTTGCCAAGCTGTTCAAGAATGAATATCACAATGCCTACCAACGTTACGTCGAACAGGTCAACAAGCTGGAAAAAGAGGAGGGTACTCCGTATCCCAAGCCCGGTAAAGGTCTCGGAAAGGCTATTATCATCCCACCGCAGGCCCACGATAGTGGCCCGAACAAGCTGCCAGTTTTCCATGTTTGTTTACTTGTCTCTCGTGGATTTGGTGCTCCTGGTAAAGATGGAAGACCTGGCAAAGACTCGAAGGCTTCTATCAGAAGCAACACTCGCAAGGCATTAGAGCACTTTAAGAGCCGTTTAACTGACAAGCTGGAGAGCAACGTGTGGAACGAGATCCAGGAACTCATGAACTGGGGCCCTCAAGGACAAAACATCGACATCTACTCTCCACGCATCAACAGCGGTGGTTTCCATATGGACTGGGATGAGACTCGCGGTGTGATTGAGGACATATTTGCCGAGTGGCGTGGAAGATGGTACCTTTTACCACCTCTCAGGGGATCCAAGCAATCCTGATGGTTCACTACTTAGCCGCTCACTAGAGTGGGAGTTGGTGTTGTGGGCTAGATAAGGGTTGGGGTATAAGATATTGGTTTCATCAGGGGTGGATTTTGCTGGCTGGGTAATAATGAGGTACGCCAATTTCTCCTTGGTCGTACACGTTAGCCTTATAATTACTTTCTGCAAGTACATACATAGGATGCATCCAGTTCGCTCCAATAACAAGCTCTGGTCTCCTTAGGTACATAGGTAGATAAACCTATACTTAAGTACTCAATTCGGCTTTTATCAGAGCTCTATTTTGTACCTATGTTCATGATCTTTCCTTTTCATAAGTGAATGCAACATATATCTTATAGTGATATTCATAGATTCTAGAAGTTAATTTTATTGATGCTGCTATTAAGCTTGTAACCAAGTACCCTCATCATGTGAAATTAATTCTACATACACATATCTTGTATATTGTGCAAGCTACATGTATATTGTATACAATGGAATTACCATGTTTATTGTGTACAATTTACCAAATTCGGATTGCGTCTTAATTTCAAATTACAAATTTGTACATATTGCAATACATTCTGGAATATACGAGCATTGTTACCGACCCGGGGATTTTCATACTTCATTTTGCCTCCATAACAACTTATTCATACCCCTCACTAGATCCCATCATCTAGAAACCTCTTTACTCATTACTGGTTTCCAGTTACAACCATTGAAAGTAAAGTTAAATCAATTGCATAGTTTGCACAGTAGACGTCTCCATGTACATAGGCCAGGCAGCAGAACTCCACCATGGCGACACTACCTCCAGATGGCCGGGACTTCGACGGCGATGATATGCGCGACGTTATAAGGAACCATAATTTCTCGGTCCCAGCATGGTTTCCCGAAGACCTGGGCAAACCAGTGGTCATTGAATGTCCATACCAATACACTACTAATCCTGCTAAGGCAAACACCCTTGATTTGTCAATCGGATACCGCATTCTTAATATCAGCGAGTTTTTAAAGAACGAGAACAATAAAGTGGCATTCCTTCGCCACAACTCGATATCCAGTTATAAATACTGGCTAGATACTACTGGTACGTCTGACTCCTTTTCACTTGCTAGACACTATGCTGAATCATTTATATAGTAGCTGCTTGTGCAAAGCCCTTATACATGAACTACAAGGATGACGCTTCTCCGTCACGGAATTGGAAGACTGTAGCCCAATATATTCCAACACTCTCCAACGACGACACTTACCACAGTTACCGAACTGGTGTCGAAGAAGATATTAAACCTTATGAGATTTCGGATTCGACCAATACACATGTTCCTAAATCCACCGCATCACTTATCGAGGAGCTTCTTGTTGCTCGGCGCCTTATGCTTCATGACCCGGAGCGCTTTTGCGAAGACGCAGCTACAAATACCGACCCTCTCTTTTGGGGCTTCTCCATCACCAACTGGATTCGGGCATGTGTTGCCGTTCGGAGTGCCATAGCTCGGCGTAAAAAGAAGACATACAACTATGCAGAGTGCCCGGATAAAAATAAGTGGACTGTTAAACCATGTCCCATCGTTCCAAATACAAGTAACTCTACATCATCAACGTCTGCAACGCCTGCAATATCATCTCCTGCAATGATTAACATGGTGAATCTCACCAATAATGCCGCCTCACCACCAGTACTTCCAAACCAAGATCTTGTGCATAACATGCTCAATGGTATTGATGACGACATTCACACAAAAAGCTTTTTGGATTTTCAAAAAGCTAGCCCGGAGGAGCAAAATCTCCACAGGTTACATGTGATGCAGGGGATTTCTTACACTCTTCAAGACCTATTACATGCAAAGAAGGAAAATGAATACATCCAGTCGCTACCTGTCCTGGGACAGGAGCATATGAGTCGCCTTATTGCCTTTTTCCATTCTCGACAGCAACAGGTATGTCCCCCTTTTACATGTATGAATATTTATGCCCCAGGTAATATTCATATAAATTGTATTGTGGTGATAATGCGTTTCCTAAATTCCATAATTTAGAATGTTGCTTATGGGTCTATTATTAATCTTACCAATATCCTTCAGTTCAACACAAATATTTCCAACAATGTGTGGCAAAAGTTCGACGCGGCTACCATCCTTTTCCCACGAAGAAGTGGCCCGAGTTTAAGACAAGTACATTACTATCAATCTATATTATGTACACATGCTAACTCTGTCCAGCTTCGAGCCCCACCACCAAAGTCAGGGTATGACGATAGCAATCTCACGGCAAGGCGAAGTCATCTCGGGGAGCTTGGGGTTTATGCTACAGACTACCAGATGCAAGATTCAACCGAGTGTTTTTCCATGCTCTCTCGTTGGCCTTTTGTAGCTGTCAACAACAGCGCTCCTTCAAGTGGCAAAGTAGTAGTGAACCTCATGGTTCAATTCCATAAAGCCTGCGCGCAACTCTGCAACGACGAATCAGTTCAACATTCGTTTAGCGTCTCTCGGCCTACGCTATATTTCTGCTCGTCCCATTCTATAGCGGATACCTTCCACACCGCATTAAGAGCATACCCCGGTATTTTTAGCATCAAGGTCCTATATTCCGGCAATAATATGGCGGCTTCTGTTGCGGATACCTATATCCTCAAAGACCTTGATGCGCTCCGGAAGTATATAGACAACCTTCCAAAGATACCTGGACTCCAGCAAGTAATGGATACCTACCAAAATACCCAGTTGTATAGTAGAGACTAATGATGGTTCATTTAGATACCCATTGTCTTGATAATCACAACATTCGACGAGTTCTACAGAATCGTGTTCGTCAAAAACAGGAAGAAGCCTACTCAATTCTCACCCCATGAGCTCCGAAAACACTTTCTAGCAGTTAAAGGTGACACTGGTCAAGACGTAAACGTGGCAGAGGCTTGTCGCGTGCCTTTTACTCGCAGTACGTCTTGTTATCCCAAACCCCTTTCAGCACTGTCGACTGTATTGAATAATCCCCTAACTTCATTATACAGACCTTCGTCTTAACAAAAGCGCTACCGTACTGTCTTTCGAAGAACAGGCTGATTTCAAATGGGGTCTTGTTATTGTACAAGATGCGGAACACGTCCAAGAACCGCTTTCCTCATTCCACCTAATGATACGTTCGTTATGCAAACAAGCTGTTCTATTATCGAGTCCGGCGGCTCTCATCAGTAAACCAACCACGCTCCTTGGATATCTTCTTCTGTCACCTGTTGAGGTTGTTCCTTTGACCAACCCCAACCTAGTTCACCAGGTAGGAGGATTAGCGCTGCGAGATAACAAGATCGACCCGGTAAAGTCATTCCTTGACATAAACGATAACAATATCTGCCAACACTTCGAACATACCCAAAGACAGACCGGAACCTACCCTTTGCATCTTGTTCCCTTTCATTTTGCCCTTCAATGCGCAAAATATGACTGGGATAATGTAGCTTGCCATAGTCTTTCCAAAATGGTAGTCTCCCACATTGTTGTTGACCAGGAAGGCTTATCAGGGGCATACAACCGAGATCTCACTCCAAATCCCCCATCCCTTATTTCGGACATGCGCGGAACAACTCGTGTCGTCGGCCCCTATCCCCGAATTCCGCCCAGTTCAACCAACCTCGAGCATTCAGATCGGCACCCGTCATCTCTATCAACGAAATTTGATAACCGCGTTTCGACTGACTGGGGCATGAAGTTGGCCTGTGAGGCCCGACCCCATTCTGCAGGATTCCTACAGGTGTTGCCTGCTGTGACCAGGATCCACGGTGCGAAACCCCGCAATGGGGTCGCTCAACATGAACTCCCACACCAGGCAGTACACTTACAACTACAGCTAACCAGAGATTGGGGCATGCACCTTCTTCATGGCCTCACTTCTAGCAGTGCCAAATTCTCAGCTCCAACATCCCGTGAGCAGTGGCTGCGCTCGTATTGCCACGACTCGCCTTTACTATCCGCCTTTGCCCTGCGAATTTTCGAGCTCTTCCTCTGCGGCCCAAGCGATCAAGGATCTACTAGTCGTGTTGTTGTCGTTATAGAAGATCTTTTCTTCGCACAGTGAGTCCATTTGCCGTTTACATGTATTTTCTTCCTGTTTAACACCATAATCACCTTGCTAGATTCTGTAACTTGGGGCACCCTAGAAAGGATCCATTAAATTACAGAATCTAAGAATGTCCCTATTTGAAATCGCTATATGTATTTCAAACCCCTAACATATTCTAGTCACGTCATGGTAATTTTGGCACTGGCCGGGGTCAAAGCCAGATACCTACACCCTTCAACGAGAAAAAACAAGCAAGACCTCCTTGACGACTTTAACGATCCAGCCTCTACGCTACAGGCCATTCTCATCCCAAAAGAAGCAGTTCACACAGATCTCTCAAAATCCTGCTATCGCACGATCCTGTTTGACTTCCCGTCAACTACGACCCAGCTTATAAAAGCTGTAGGTCAACTATCAACGCATTCTCAGACAAAACGTGTGAATATAACCGCTTTCCTCAGGCGACAGTCTTACCAAGAGAATGTGGCTGCAGACTCCCTTGGTGGTCTTGTCGATGAACTCATGATGAGGTCATCCCTTGGAAGTTTAGGGCCTGGCACTGCAGTCATCCAGCGCATTGTGGCCTTTGAGATCCTACGGCATATTTTCAATATGCCCTACAGCTTGTGGTCGTTGCATCGTATACGCAACTCGTCATTCGAAGCTAAAGATGATGAAATAATCGACATTGCCATCTTCAGCAATAAGGTCGCCCACGGCTTCTTACCGCTCTTTCAGAACCCTACACGCACCAACAAGTGTTGGGCAAGGTTTCAAGGTCACCTACCTGTACTGACAAGCATAACAGACGCCGACGTTGTTGGTGTTTATAGAACTCGAGCGTTGCAACACATCGACTTCACACTTGAACAGTTTGTTGCCGCACTTCCGAAGCCGAACGTTGCCACTACCAACTACGCCATCCCAATTTCGAACCATCCCACGCCGAATTCATCCTTCAACCCCAATTCCAATGGTAGTTTCCAAAGTAGTACTGTTCCAACGTCCAGCAACGACCCTAGTTATGTTACTGACATTCTATCTAATACTCAATATACTGATGACGACGTGCCCAATAACATGAAAAGCTCCATGGACAGCACAAATTACACCCACTCCGCTTTGAATCAGTGTAAAAGTAATCCGGTCGACGATAGCTTCACTATGTTGCAAAGTAGCCCGGACTGCCTTTCCTCCCTTCTCGGCGATAACGAGGTTTCTGCCGAATTTATCGAAAACTCTCTAGACATACGTTATGCCCACGACGGCAGCAGCCAAACAAATGAAGGTGAAACTGATACCCAAGCTGTCCTGGAAAGTAGCAGCCAACCACAAATTGATTTGGCTGATAGTGCAACGCCTTCGGACTATGAAGAAACGCTCAAAATAATGCAGGAGGCGATGGCGGAGAGCGATGACGACCTTTTCTCAGGAGATAGCGATATTGATCTTAGCAGTAACTCTGGGAGAACTGACAATGCCAACGCCAACGACGAGGACGACGACCAGAACCAGTTACTCTATGAAGTGGAGCAAGATCAACTTTCCTCCGAAATCAGCGAGGAAGATCCTGACTCTGACCCTGATCCTGACCAGAACCATCTAGTGTCTGAAGTTGTAACTGAGATCCAGCCACCCCACCACCGAGCAATGGTCAACTTTGGAGGTCAAACTGAGCGCTTAAATCAACATACTCATAACGTATCCAGCTCAGCAACATCAAGGCTTTATATACACGGTTTTAATACTTCAGGCCAACAGAATAGTTTGGTTGGTGAGACACATATTCGACAGTCGCCTTCAACCAGTACACCGTCACAGGGTAAAAGAACTCTCGATCTCGACCATTACAGTGGCACTGGTAGGGACACTCAACCGCAGAAAAAACAACTCTAGCTTCCTCAACTAGGTAGATATAAATGTGGACGGGTACGGGTACATAGATGGCAACGGAAATGTATCTAGACAGCTAATTTGATAAGGTAACTACGCCTTAATTGCTCGAAATGAATACTAATGTTGCTATGTGACGTAATATTAGGGACGACTCATAGTCACAAAGGTTTATAAGCCAAGTACTAGATGATAGGATTTAAAGCTCCCGCAAAGTAAGCTGGCGTACAAAAGGTGCCTAGAAAAACTCATAAGCAAGGCACTAGGAATGCAACGTCACAAAGTCACCCAAAAAATCCATAGGTGGGATAGTAAATTATAGAATCTACATATCTTGTAAGGGGCATAGTATATTGTATACAATCTTCTTAGCAGATATTTCAAAATCTTCCCACTTAGTGTTCATCTTCCTCTCTTTAATGTTATTCATCTCCCCACGTATTAAACAGGTGCTTACTTTTCTGGTTATCTATGGATTCTAGAATTTAAGAACCTGTCTACCGCCTTTGCCAGTCATACCTCCCCCAAAGCCATACCAGGGTCACAAAAGTCATCATGGCACCTAAGGGCAAGCCGAAGTTCAAGTCGAAACCCGCCAAGTCGAAACCCGTCAAGAAGGGCAAAGTTAAAGTACAAGACGAAGGCACAGATACTAAAGATGCCGGTTAATTGCCTAACGACGACAATTATAATTACAAATCATTATATAAAGTTATATTAAATGGTAATTACATTATTCCGATATATTACCTTATTAACCTTAATAAATACGATATTTTAAAAACAAAAAAAATTAAGTACGCATTAAACCAAAATTTTATAATAAACGATACCTTTGCGAAAAAAACGTTAAATGGCATTACGGCTTGAAATAAACATTAACTTTTATATCGCTTAATAATGGATAATATATATAAATATAACGCCAAAATTAACTAGTACTTTGGGTTTATTTATATAGAAGATTATCGATACTTTGTCGATTCGGCTAATAAATCATAATAGTATCATAATTAGTTCTGTAGATTCCATAACTTGCTTCCAGTGTCTTGTAAATTCTGGAAGTTAGGTTTCCTCTTATGCCTTTCCGTATTTAACCAAGTTTAACACTAACAAACATTAGTACTGCAGCTGCCGACATCTTGAAGCCTTACATGGACTACCTCAGCGAATTTGGCATAATTGCCTTAGTCTTGCAAACGAAAACTCTTTTCCTTCATCTTATGGAGTTCCGAGACTTAACGAGCCACCGCAAAAACTGGACTGAAATCGTCTATGACATCCCGCACCATTTCCTTCCGCCTACCAAAGGTTATGAGAGCATAACTGCAGATAAGTCGGATACGTCCGAAAGTCAGATGCCCCGCTTAGCCATGGCATCAATTGCAGTGATTCTACGTTTGTTGAAGAAGTTTCCGACTGTGTTCCGCGAGACAGAGGAATACTGCAGACTCCATGACATTGATGCTCCTTACTTTGTTCTCGGTAATTCAACTGAAGACTTCCATCGAGCTTGGTTTCTCGTCAGAGCATTTCAAACTCGCCGGCAAAAACAAACATATAATTTCGCCAATTCTCGCAACGCCTACAACGCCTACACATTCCCCATGTACAACCCCAATCTGAATTCTGTCCCTCAAAGTCTCATTGATGATGTCACAATTCCGGATCGGCTAGTCCTGGATGCGGAAGCAGACGCTATCATTGCCAATGCTGGGTTTGACCCTGGAAAGCATGCAAAGCGCTATGCTGAGTTTCAGCAAATGTCGGAGACTGAAAAGAGCGAGCACGACCTCGCCCATGTCGAAGCCCTCGAACGCTTCCGAAGTCAATTGGTTGACACGCAAAATGACAACGAGATGATTCGAGATATGCCTCACCTCAATACCAAAGAGAGAACTATGATTCTGCAATCCATGCAACAATGCATCGGCAAGGTAAGCATTTGCATCGTTCTTCTAGTCTTCCTAATTTAGATGTATGCATCCTGTTATAGCAAGATGATCAGATTCTGGAATCTAGGAAAGTCTTTACCAATGTAGCACTTACTCATCCTTGATATGTATTCTACGGTCTATTCGTGCTGACTTGCTCCAGACCGACAAGAAGGATGTACCTTTGAGAGATGACGGTGTATCGACTCTGCGCCGTCAAAACGTCGATATCGCCAATGAAATAAAGCCTCCTAAGTTTGGACATACTGGTGAGAGTCTAGAAAACGACAGCGATGAGGATGAGTTGATTGATCATGACGACTATATCCGCAACACGGGCAAAAACAGGCTTGCTATGTTGAGACGCACTTACGTGTCGAACGTTGACATGTTGCAAGGCGGCAATGATACTAATCCATTTTCCGTACAAGAAGCTCTCGAGCTCACCGGTTTCGAGAAATGTAACATCGATGAACTCTACATCAACGAGAAGGCGAGCAAAACTTGGAAATACAAGATCCATCAAGTCTATCGTGAGTTTTGCCTTGCATTTGCTTGCATCTTCATCGTCTAGGTGAACTATTCAGCTAACCTTCAAACACAGAAATTGCCGAGTTACGCAAGCTACTGACCACATTTCCCTATACCGCCTTATTATGCAGTGCCTGTGGTATCGGCAAGACAATTATCGCCTTTGGTACTATGCTGCAGATGATTCAGCGCGATGAGAACTTGTACGAAACACAAAAACAACAAGCCGACACCAAACCAGAGGATCGCGTCAAGTTTGCTCCCAAGCTTCTCCTCTGCCCTGTTGCCTGTATTGAGTCCCATTTCGACGAATGCATGTCAGCCTTCAGCGATGACCTTCAACCCTTCATTTACTATGGCGAACCGGATTCTCTAGGCACAGCCTCGGCACGGAACAACAGCATTCGATCCGGTGTAGATAACATGAAGAGCTTTTTTGACAAGTGTCAACCGAATGACCCCAAGGTAAGTAGCGTTTCGTTATGTCGTTTCGACTAACGGTAAAGAGGTCGCTGGATTATAGAATTTAGTGTGAATATGCCTAGATTCTAGAATCCAAATTCCTCGTTATGCTACACGCAACCAATACTGATTGCACTTTGCTGACTTTACAATATCTGCAGACTGGGCGGAAAGTTATCATATCATCTTACAACACGTTCAAGCGGCGTTGTTTCGGAGCTGAAGTTTATGACGAAAAAGATATTGGAAAGAGTCGCGACCTGATGAAGAAGTTCGGCCGGCACATAAACTTGACTGCGACGTTTAATGCCCGCCTGCTCAACGTTGACGGTGAACTTCTCGATGGTGACGAAAGCGATGCTACTTCCGAGTCCGAGCAGCCCGATCATGTGGATTCATCCAGCGACGAAGATACTGACGAGGAGTATATGGAGCAGCTAGGTAACGAGGCCAACCAAGATGAAGAGCCCCTCCCTGAGGATCAAATCGACGACGAAGACACAACTCAGCAAGGCGAATTGAGACAAAGAGCTAAGAAGAAGGGAAGATTATTCTTCCTTAAGCCTGAGTACGACTTTATGAAGTTCAGCGTAGTGGTTTGCGATGAGGCTCACCTCCTGAAAAGCACGAGGTCGTCCATACACAAAATGGTAAAATACATCCCACGCCAGTCTCTCATACTTTGCACGGCGACCCCCATGCTGAATAAGCCTGGTGATATTCTTGGTTACCTTTTGCTAGCCTGGCCGGAGGCTGACGCCAACCCTGTGCCTAACGGGTTCTCCTATGCAACACTGTATAGCAAGAAGGCTCAAATTCTCGGCCTCGATCCCGAGCAAAAGCTTGGTGAGACTGACTTCTTCACTTCTAATGATAATCTCATGACCATGTTGAACGACGACGCGGTAGCTAGCAAGGACCATCCCGCTTGCCAGCCATTTCTTAGTCGCATTCAGGCGAATAGTCGGGCAAAGCCTCTCATCGACATGACAAACCCTGAACAGGCGCATGCGATGAGCGATGGTCGCCTGCCGTGGCTGATTAACCCGTGTAACTTCCAGCAGGCTATTAAAGAGTTTGGGTTCGACTTTGATGCTTGCCGCATGATCGTGCAGACGGCACTTGACCAGCTTCTAGTGAAGCGCGGCATGCAAAGCACGCTCACCTTGCCCGACGGAAAGTTAGTAGCGCCTGGTGATAGTATCCCCGGAGCCATCTACCGGGAAGTTAGGGTGTACTTTCGGAAACGAGATGAGTACGATTACCACCAGCAAGTATTCCTGCGATGGAAGAAATATCTCTATGTGCGGGGGAAAGACTCGGAGGGCGAGGAAGGCTCGGAGGGTAAGGCTCAAAGCTCGGAGGGACAGGATCAAGGTTCGGAGGGGAAGGCCCAACGCGGCAACAAAATCAACACCAATGCCTGGCGCCAATGCTCCCTCCCAGCCGTGAACCTGGACAACATGCAGCTTCTACGACCCAACGTAGAAAACGCCGCCCTCGCGCAAGAGCTGAAAATTGGACCCGCAGAGAATGGCAAGTTCAAGCCGAGTCGGGTACCCATGGGAACCCATGAGACCAACAAGCTTGCTGCCCACAAGGATGGGGGCGCGTTGTTCGTCCATGCCCTCCTGCGAAATGCGCCGAATGAAGCCAAGCCTAGAACTCGGTACGACTTCCTCTATTTTCTCATTTACCGCTCTCCAATAATGTGCGCCACTGTACGACAGATCGAGGAATGGGTTTCTGCCCCTCCTGACCCTATGGCCCCAGAGTGCAAACATCGAGTTGTCGTCATGGGCATGTCCCCGTGGGTTTTGCAGTAAGTAGCACTTCACATCCGCCCATCCCCCGTAGTCGGCTTTCTAAATTCCGTAATCTACGAGTCTTCTTATCCCATATCCCGCTACAGTCGCACCAAATACACTGTTCCCTAGATTATGGAATCTGAAAAGCTCGCTATGCACTACTCTTGTAGCTACTATCTTACCTCTCACTATATTCTAGAACCTAGGAAACTTTCAGCATCACGAGTCACGTACTAAGCTAACAATGATCTTCAGGGACATGCACATAGTTCTCCAACTGATGGGCTACGAAGTCAGGGCCGTTCGCGCTGAGACTCCTCTAGTACAGCGCAACCACATCGTTAATGAGTTCAACAGCCCGGAGAGCTCCGTTCAAGTGCTTATCACTTCCATTGCCCTTTCGGCTTTTGCCCTTAATCTCCAGGGCGAGTGCAACAAGGGTATTGTCATGGAGCTACCATGGAGCATCAACCACTTGTTTCAAGCCCTGGGAAGGCTGGTCCGCCTCCGGCAGCGTCGCTTCGTGGAGTGGGTTATATTCACAGTCCCCAACACAATCTACGACCGCTATCAATCCATCATCTGGTCCAAATTCGTTAGTCAACAGGCTGTTGAGTCGCGTATCCACCCCCTAGTCACCGGCCATCTTGCCGACATCGCAGCGTATTCGTTGATCGAGCGGATGTTTAATCAGACCTTCCATCATTACATTTTCGACAGATCTAGCTTCAACATCCAGGGGCCTCTCAGCCGAGCCGATGAAACTGGTTGTCGACGTTATGCAGCCTGGTTCTCCGGGATCGGCTCCCTTCTACTAGACCTAACATCCGACGGTGGGGCAATCAAGGATGAAGACCGACAAGCGATTGGAATACTCTCGAAGATGTCCATTGGACAGTTGTTCGCAGGGGGGTTTGAGTGTCAGTATCCTTCATCCGCAACGATACAATCGATCGAGGGCCCGTACGACAACCCTAACGAGATGCAGTTAATTGGCATTGCCAATTATTGCAAACGTGGTACACCTCGTTTAGTGGAAACCATGAGAAATAAGCCTCTCGCAGTCAAGGCCCGAGTTCCGTCGGTTTTTCTCGAAGCCCTCAACGAGCACCTTACCGGCATATCTAACAAGGAGTTGTTCAGACAACGCGTCCGAAATGAAGATAGTGACGGCAGTGCAGACGAATCGGGTGACGACAACTACATCCGCAAGAAAGGCGAGGTGCCTCGAACCACGGGATGCCAGACCGCCGCGGACATCTACTATGACCGTTATCCAGATGGTGAACTACCGGTAACTCCTCGTAGAACAACAGGTGGCGACTTTGAGTCTAGGGCGGAGATGGATAATTTCCCCCCTATCAACCCTGCTGTCGATGATCTTTCTGATGACTCGGGTTCAGACGCTAAGCGCCAGAAGTCACCGCTGCGTGATTTAGACCCGAAAGGCACGGATGGTAGAGTAACGTGGAACGCCGAAGTTGAAGGTATTTCTGACGAATCGGATTCTAACCGCAACACCAAGACCGGCCTGACTACTACGGGGCGTAAGCGCAAGCAACAAAAACAACCCGACAAAGCCAAGGCCAGCAAGAAAGCCAGATACAAATCAGACAAGGCAGTTGACCCACAGGATGATGAAAGCGGCGGATAACTCTGTGGATTGCCAGCAGCCTTACCACTGGTTGCATGCTGCCACGCTTGAAAACGACATGAACATCTTCTCATACTCTTCAACATACCTTTATGTTGTCCATGATTCAGAATGCAAAGCCTACTTATGTACACTCTACCCTAATACGCTCTACCCTGATACTCCTTTTCGCAGTTCCAGAGAGAAATTTCGCTAAATGAAGTTGACGACCTGGCATTGCGAATGCACCAACCATATTGCCCCTGTCCCCTTTTACCCCTTTAATAGCTTTTACGTAGATAGGTAGCTTAATAAAACTTGCTGTCTCAAAACCGCATTTGGATATGTGCGCTCACTTGGAAATGTTATTACCTTGTAGCGACATTGCTACATTCTATCATTTAACAACTCATGTAAGTACCTGACCACGAGAGCAGTGTACCTACCCACAAATAATAACCATGCCAGAGTGGATACTTGCACAATATATGCTCCACCCATTCTGCATATATATTGTATACAATGTGATCTTGATATATATTTCCTGTCCCCCCTTCCCTTGCACCATTTCTCCCCATCTCTCTACCGTATCATTGCTCCCAAATGCCGGAATCTAGCATTCTTGTTACTGTTTGTTTTACCTAGGAAGCAACATTTTTTCTGCCTAGAATAGTCCATATTACCAGACAATTGTCTGCGCAGATAGCAGATACATATCCGGGTTCCAGGATCTAGCATTCGTCTTACGTCAAGATTAAACTCCCCACAACACAGGATAGAACCCTCGGACCATCTTCACACCAGGTGGGTATGATCCTTGACATAACGTATGACGACATTACTAATAGTCTAGTAGAGTGTAGTCTATAATCATAATAGTTGTCTAACTAGTATATGGAGTCACCCGCTGGTTTACTCCGGCTCGAATGGCGAGAAGGACGCTCATTCTTCTTCTGCACCCAAGACAACTGTTACCGCATGCTACAAGATACCGAGAATGTTCTACGCACGCATCTTTCATCCTGCAAGCGCGTAGAACGCGACATCAACGCAGCCATCGATTGGGCTAGAGGTCAATGCACCCTCGCAGACGATGCCATACCGCACTACAAGTGGTACAATTCCATCACTTTTCAAGCCCCTATTGACCCATTTCCTTACCTGCCAATCCCGGCTGAGGAATACCTCGGTTGTGCACACTGCAGCTACGCTGTCAAAGACATGAACAAGCTCTCCAAGCACAACGCCGACAAGCATCCTAGCAAGAGGTGCCATCCCCGCCATACGCGTGTCCAGATCGTTCCCTCGCCCCAAGGCCAGACCCGCAGGTACATTCAAATAGTAGGTACTGACCATCCACCCATGAAGACGGCAGGAGGCCTGCTATCGCGATTCATGATGGAAGAGCCGGTGGCGAGATCCGCCTTAGTCGGAGCTGCTCCGAATATCGAGCCAAACAAACTCATCGAAACCCTGGGATACTCCGTCCACCTCACCAAGGAAAGCCCTTGGACCATAGCAGAGCTGGTTGCATTACTGGACCCCGCCCATGCTGCTGGCCGACTAGACCCCATATTCCAACACCTCTTTTCAGTAGCCTGGAAAGCCCGAGACGCGATAGCAGCCGCCACCTCACTTGATGCCGTAGTCGACCAGCTGAATCGGAGGTTATACGTTGACAGCAGCCGTACGCCCTTCCATTACAACATCACCGACGGGACCATGAGCACGTACTTCAACACTTGGAAGCACGTGCTAGCGTACGTTGATTCGCTCTATCACTGGGGAGACGAGGCGGATGCCCACCAAAGGCCGTGCGAGCTTACCGACACGCAGAAGTCCTGCTACCAGGCTGCCCTCGAACTCGACTGGGACTCTGCCACATCCGACGACAAGGATTGTGTCATCTTTGACCTTGTCTGGTCACTTACTAACCAACGCCTGCACCGCGGCCCTTTCGTCAGTCCAGTAGCATCTGCCTGCGCGATACTGGGCCTAAACCCCAGGACGAATGCCTGGAGGACTGTACATGAATTTAACGGCACTCACTACTCTGCCATCATCAAGTTTTTTCTGTTCATCGTCTACTTGCGAGCTCTTACCGCCATCGACCAGCAAAACGCAGGCACTAGCCCTCCCACATGGACCAGTATGTTAGACCCTCCATTCCCCTATCTTTCCTGGTGGTCTTTCAGCGGCCCCATTCACACGATAATCACCTTGGTGGATTCTGTAATCTAAAAAGGTTCCTATCTCTAATACACCACTACGTGTCTGATAGATAGGTGCAGTTTGCTGACTTCGCTTTAGACTTAGGTGGTAAATTGCCCACGTACGAAAACGAGCTCCATGCCGTTACTTCGATGATGGATGGCGTCATGTATGTCGGCGGTGACAACAGCTACATGACTCCTCTCACATGGTTATGCAAAGCTCAGCTTGCCTTCAAGCATGCCAGACAGGCAGCAGCCCAGAAAGCCAATATTGAGTGGTTAGCCGAGGGGGAGCTTAGACTCATCTCGGCCGACTGCGTTACGACCGTCAGTTCTATGGCGGACCTACTAGACACGTCGATTTCCGAGGCCGAGCGGTACCTACAGCGTCTGCTCCTCCCTGACCCTCCGCCCCCTGGGAGTACAGCCCCTCCTGCTAGCGTCGATCTGCCCGTCCCGCCACTACCAGACATATACGATGACAAGTCGAACATGACTCTTGCCTACTCGTTCATGGATCACCCGAAAAACAAATCATGGGTGGAGCTGTGTTGCGTCGAGCTGTTCGGCCGCTTAGATAGCCATCCGCAGCGTGCAACCGAGTGGACCAACGGCAGCAGGATCAACCCCAATGCGATACGCACGTACCTCAATATCCGCCAGGATTTCCTGTCAGCGCTGTCCGTCGCGATATATCTCACCGCCGGGCAGCCTCCTCGCCGTACGGAAGAGCAGATTTTGCGCTGGCGCAACACATCGCTAGGTGGCATGCGCAACGTGATCGTCTGCAGCAGCACGGTAGCCATCCGATCCCTCTGGTACAAGAAGCGCCACACCCTGGAGGAGGAGATTCCGGTTTGGCGTTTTCTGCCCAGAAGGCTAGCCCGCATGCTAGTCTTGTATCTGGTCGGTCCTCTCCAGCTCTGCAAATGTCTAGAGCGCTGCCTCGAAGGCGAATATAGACCTCTATCTGCCTTCCTCTTCTCCAAACAAGTGTTGGAACAGCCACCTGCAGTGGGTAATGCCGAGCCAGAGCCTAGCCGGGGACCCGGACTTGACTCTCGATCGAAGGCCAGTTTGTTAACACCCGATGTGCTGTTGACGAAACCGCTCAGGAGGCTGACTGCCCAGGTCTGGGGAGGCCCGGGCATAACACCCGCCAAATACAGGCACATCGGAATCGCCTACGCGAAGCGATATCTGCACGGCATGTCCATCGAAGCCATGCTGGGCCTGGATGATACCGCTTCCCCGGCCGCGGATGCCGATGAGGACGCCGAGACCACGGTTGCCGTGATTGACCGGCAAGCGTCTCATGGCTCTCTTGTCGCCAGGATGGTCTACGCGGTAGAGTGGGACACCGGAGAGAAATTCAACATGTTTTTCAAAGTCTCCACCATGTGGCATCAGCTATTCGGACAGTTTCCCACTAGCGCCAAGCGGAGCCGTGAGCAGAGTGACTCCGCTTCTAACGACGTCGATCGCCCCGCCCTCGACAAGCAGATTGTGCGTCTAGAGCACCTCAAGGCGGCCGCAACCACTGACAACCTCCGGGCGCTATTCCACAATAACAGCATCGTCATGCACGACTTCCAGAAGCAGGTATTCGAGGCGATGGAGAAGCATGACAAGATCGTCCTGGTCCAAGGTACTGGGAGCGGAAAGTCCGTCACATTCGCCTTGCCGGGTTACATTCAACCCGAGGCCATCACCGTCGTGGTACTGCCGACCAAGGTGCTGCAGGAGCTGATGTACAAACATCTTTCCGGCCTGAAGGTGAATTGTATCGTCTGGGACTCGGCGTCACCCAACCCCGTCGCATCCATCATACTGATCACTGTCGAAACACTCAACAGCAGGCCATGGAAGGGGTTCGTCCGCCGGCACACTGCGGGGCACATCATCGATCGCGTTATTGTCGACGAGGCCCAGGAGGTGTTAATGGCTGATCACGACTGGCGCCGCAAATTCCTCACGCTCCGCGCCAGTTTGGACCCAATCTCGCCCCGCCAGATCTACATGACCGGGACCCTGCCTCCTAGCATGCAGGACACCTTTCTGCAGCGGCTCAACTTCGGCCCCGGCAATGCGCCTTGTATCTTGCGCTCCAAAACCGCGAGAGATAACTTGCGATACGAATACGCCGATCGCCAGCTAGACGTAGATGTTCCCGCGTCCATGACCCACTTTGTCGAGTTGTTTGACTCTGTCCGTGCCGAAGGGCGACGTGGTATTCTCTTTTGCATGTCCGAATCCGAGTGCAGCTTGACGTCAGCCGCCTTAGGCTTACCCAAGTATTACAGAAACCTCCCCCCGGCCGAAAAGGCCGCGAGTTTACAGGAGTGGGAGACGTTCAAGGGGGGTATATGTGCTACGACCGCCATGGCCTGGGGTGTTGACATTCCCCTTGTATCCGTCGTCGTCTGCCTCGGCGCGTATGACAAGGTTACCATGTTGCAGCAGTTTGGCCGCGCCGGCCGCGACGGCTCACCGGCCGTTGTCATTCTCGCATACCCACTCAGCCGCCTCACCGGCGACCTGCGCAAATACGCCGTCGCCCCGTGCAAGCGAGAAGATGTCTCTCTCTTCCTAGACGGATCGAGTGAGAAGTGTGGCTGCCACCACAACGCTTGCGGGGGTTGCCTCCGCGCTCCCCAGCCTACCCAGCCGCTCCAGACCCCAACCTCGCGTACTGGGACTGGTTGGGACCGCAGTTCTTTCGAGACCGTCGACTACACATCCGCTCTGTCGCCCCCTCCCGGCGCTTCTGCTCATCGCACCCCCACGCGGCCCCCGAGGCACTTGCCCCAGGCAGCTAATCGTACTGGTAGAACTGACCCTAGATCCCAGAATCTAGAACTGCCTCTACCTACACCCAGCTCGGCACATATGCGCGATAATACGTCTAGTTCTAAATTACAGGATCCAGAAACCTCTCTAGCAGGAGTGTCATCACCTGCCCGCGAAAGATCCCAGGATATCATAGACATTACCGACGACCCAATGGATACCAGCACCACACTAGATAACCCTGAGATCCATCGGGAATCAGGGGCCGATGGCACCGAGGATGATGTCTTCAAGCAACGCCGCCTCGAGTCCAGAAAAAACCGAGAGTTAGACTATATAGAATCAGCTCGGGCCCAGATTATCGCCAAACGCAACTTGCTCGGGGAGCTGGAGAAGCTCAGAGATTTCATCAAGTACATCAACACGGCTGGCCCATGTACGTGTTGCCTCATGTCCAAGAGGGGACGCCAACCACACTATTTGCGAAACTGCTCCGAATCGACTGTTGAGAGAGGCATATTGGCCAACTTGACCAATTGCATCAACCCCCAAAAGACCGGTGTTCCCAGCGGCATGTCTCCCAATACCGGCTGCTTCAGCTGTGGGTTGCCCAAGGACTGGTGTGACAAATGGGATGATAATGGTATCCGCCCCGGTGGAAAATGCAGTAACAAGCGTACGTTTTAGGACATCGTCGCAGTCATGCTCACCCATCATGACACGCTACTGGACCAGGCCATCCTGGAACTAGGCGGACCTCGACGCCTATCACAGGAGATCACTCAAGACGCTGTTACTACTCTGGGTCAGTATAATGGGTCTTCATCGGCGGGATATTGGTTGAGACGACGGGTAGAGCTCCCTGGTGGTATCGAGAGCTCCAACCTAGCTATTGTGGTGGCGAAGATTTTCGTCGGTCTCCAGATTCACCACCCCTAAACAGCTATGCCTCAGAGTACTTTGCTCGGACATTAGTCTTACACTTATGGTCAGAAATGACTTGGCTTTGTTATTGAACTGCGCTACTCGTACTATTATACATATGTATATGGGAGTATACATATATGGGAACATGGAATGGTGGGACATGGCATATCACACGTATTAGCTATTGGCAGGATGTAATGGGAGTTAATGTGAAAATAAGGTATTATCAGAAAGTGCTAGCGGGAGTTATTTGCAAAATATATAAGCAACAGAAAGATATTAGCAGCAGCTGTTTATTAAGTAATGCTAGAACAGAACTTCACATTTTATCTAATTATGCAACTTTTCTTAACATCTACTTTCATGTTTAAAATGCTGTTTAACTCACATGGATGTACACACATCTAAGTTATAAAAAGATTCCATACATACATGTATGTAGTAAAACAAACAAGTCAATAGGTATATAATCTGTTTGACGTTTAGTTCATTGTATTTTATTTGTTTTCATGTGAATTAAATCCTATAATCATAGTTCAAGTGCTGTATAAAATATTTGGTATATGAAATAAATAGTTTAAAAATTTAAAACTTTTACAATATTATTGTAAAGATTTTATTCTATCTTATATCATTACCATCACCTCATTTCTAAATATAAAACCACGCGACAATGAGTCGCAATTAAGAAAGTGACTCGCCTGGGCTGGGATGAGGCACTTGTGGGCAGCTACATGTTTGTGGGTGACACCAAGAGATGACAGCACTCTGTGCGATCCATATTCTGCTGGCCAACCCATTTATATCAGGTGTATCTCTTCGGGGCTCATACTAACTGACACTTGTATAATGTCTGTCATGAATTCCTGCATCAACAACTTCTCCGCGCACGCGTGAGAGGTGTTGTATGTCTCAAAGCATACTGAGGTCAGCACGACGACTCCTGATCTAAGGTACTTCTAGCTCTCAGAAATCTACTTCTGGAGCTCATCAGACCATAAACCTGTGTTGGTCTCTATGTCGTACGATAATCCGAGTGTAGAAGATATCGAAGGAGATCTATTCCTGTCGTACGACATCACCGAGAAAACTGGTGGGTGTATATCGTTCCTGTACGGTCTTTCGACTAGGTTAATGTAGTTAAGCGGCAACGCAACATAGAGTTCTAGGATATATCTGGCGGTGGGTACAGCGTACGGCTCACTTCGGTAGCGGAGTAAGCTGACCTCGTGACAATATCTCGTGTAGATCGCCCTATCAATGTCCGCTACCCTACTTGATCTATCTGACAAAAACGCACTATGTTGTATCCTCCTGAATTTTCCTCTCCCGTAGTGAGTGATTTGCTGATCACCTAGACCTGGTGTATATGTGCGATACCTCCTATTCAAGTGGTTTAGCATATACCTGGAACACAATCATTTGCAGTCTGCTGATGTTGCACTTAAGGCCTCTGTATCAACACAGTTTATCATACACTTTACCTCTACTGCAAACTCAGATAACGTGTGTCCCGCAGGAGAAGAAGTGTTTACAGCCACGCCTCCCTCGAGGCCATGTCGGGTAAACCGATACGGGATACAGAATGTGCGAAAGGTCTTCTGCAGGTATGGTATCGATTCTCCTGCGTCAGACATATTAATAGCTACTCTAAGTAAGTCTAGACTTAATGGCAGAGGCATAGCGTTGTGAATGTCTATGTCTCAATACCAAATGACGTTTGTGTCTGGGGTATATAATATTGATTGTGTATGTAGCCTCATCTAAAGACATTCTGGCAGACGTCTTTGTTTGCACGGCTTCGACTCCATGATCAGCAACAATTAAATCTGCCACTGTAACATCGTAATGAAAGATAACTACTATTGTAACGATTAACGAACAAAATTTACTAAAGCACATCTTTAGTTCACGAGGCTTTTTATTAAGTTTAATTAAGTATGTTTTTAAAGTTATTATATATAAATATATCTTTATATTATTTAATGTTTAAGTTGTAACGAATAACGTTATTAAATATATAACTTCTTTTAATATATAATAATTATAATAAATAGTTATTTTACTCGTTTATTCGGTTT
Source organism: Eutypa lata (assembly GCA_022661535.1). Classification (NCBI taxonomy): domain Eukaryota; kingdom Fungi; phylum Ascomycota; class Sordariomycetes; order Xylariales; family Diatrypaceae; genus Eutypa; species Eutypa lata. Next base: position 760,817 of record JAKULF010000016.1, read on the forward strand.
AAAGATTTAATAAAATAATATCTTTTAATTAAAATAATTTTATTACTTTTTTTTTTTTCTTTATTTAATTCTTTTCGCTTTCGATTTAAAATTATATATATTTTTATTTTTTAATTTAATTTAAAATTTATTTCGAATATAATAAATTATTATAAATATTATATATTATTAAAGGTTTAATTTTATATAAGCTTTTTAAGCATTAATATATAAAAAAAGAAACTTTTAAAGTTTCGTTAAAAATATAAAATAATATAATTAAATAAAAAAAGTTATTACGTAATAATAAATATAACTTAAAAAAATCGATAATATAAAGTAAAACTTTTAATTATTACTTAAAAAGCTATTAATATAAAAGGTTAAAACTATTAAATAGTTTAAAATAATATAATAATATTATAATAAATATATTAAAATTTAAAATGAACTTCGATTAATATAAAATAATTAAAATTTATTTTTAATATAATTAATTATTACGAATAATTTATATTTAAAATAAACTTCGATTAATATAAAATAATTAAAGTTCGTTTTCGATATAATTAATTATTACGAATAATTTATATTTAAAATAAACTTTAATTAATATAAAATAATTAAAATTCGTTTTCGATATAATTAATTATTATAAATAATTTTATTAATAGAAATATAATAATAAATAAATCGTATTTATTTTATAAAAATATATTAATAAAAATATAATAATAAATAAACGAATTACGTTTATAAAAATATATTAATAAAAATATAATAATAAATAAATAAATTACGTTTATAAAAATATATTAATAAAAATACAATAATAAATAAACGAATTATATTTATAAAAATATATTAATAAAAATATAATAATAAATAAACGAATCGTATTCGTAAAAATATATTAATATAAATATCGTTTATTTCGTAAATAAAAATATATAATGTTATTAAAAGTTTTATATATACGTTATCGTTTAAATTATATATTAAATATTATAATACTTTTTAAAATTAATTATTTAATAATAAAATAAATATATTTAAAAAATTTAAATTATTTTAAATATAATAAAATAAAGGCTTAATTAAAATAAACGTATTATATTAAAAGTTTTATAAAAAGTAATTTATTTTATTTATTATTATTAAAAAATTAATAATAATTTATAAAAATTATTTTATAAAAGTTTAAATATTTTTTAAATTAAGATATTATAATTATTTCTTACATTATTAAAATTATAACTTTAAGAACTTTTATTATATAAAATTATTTATATATAACTTCGTTTAAATAATTAAAGTAATAATAATAATATACGATTAAAAAGAACTTTAAAATTTATAAACTTATAAACTTATAATTTATAAACTTAAAAATTTATAAATTTAAATAATTAAAGTATAAAAAATTTATAAACTTATAAAGTTATAAAATAACTTATTCGAACGTTTTTTAAGTTAATATATTATTATTATTATTTTAATTATTTTAAAAAAAACCGTTTAAAAGTAATATTATATAAAAAAAACTCGAAACATTATATTTTTTTTATTAAAATAATAATAATAATATATTAATTTAAAAAACGTTTAAAAATAAATAATATAATAATCGTTTAATATTTTTTAAGTTATTTTTTAAATAGTTTTTAATATAACTTTTTAAAACTTTATTAAACGATTTTATATATACGTTTTAAAATTTATTTAATTAAATAAGCATTTAAATACGTTAATATCGAAAAAAACGAAATAATTAATATTTAAATTAAACTTAAAGTTAACTTTTTTATTAATTAAATCGATAATAATATTTAAATCATAACTTTTTTTATCTTAAATAAATTAATTAAAAAAAACGTTTATTCGTTTTTTTAAATAATAATTACGTAATATATCTTCGTTATATATACGATAAAACTTCGTAATAAAAAAGCTTTTTAAAAAGCTTTTTTTTATTCGATTAATATTATATCGTTTTTTCGCCGAACGTTTTAAGTACGAAAACTTCGTTAATTATTATAAACGCTTTAATTACTTTAACTTTATTAAAAAATATCGTTATCGTTATAAGAAAAAATAATCTTTTAATTATATAACTATTTGTAATTTATTTTAAAAAGCTTTTCGAATTTTAAAGATTTAAGCGAGTTACGAAGTAAACGAATTTTTTAATTATAATAATTATCGAAATTTCGTTATTTTTATTAAAAAAATAAAGCCGTATAAACGGCCGTTTAAGCTTAAGGGCTTAAGTATAAAAAAGTAAAATAATACATTAAATTAATTTAAAAAATATTAAAATAAAGCAAAGTTTTATAAAAGAAATATACCGCTTAACGAAAAATTTAACTTTTTTTTATATATTAATCGTAATATATTCGGCTTTATTTTAAAACCTTTTTCTTTAAATATTTTAATCGTTTTATATATTATATAATATCGAATTATTTATTTAAACTTTATTTAAAATTATAACGTTTTAAAAATAAAAAATAAATAAATAATAATTAATTAAATAAATTTTTTAAACGTAAAAATTTATTATTATTATTATTATTATTATTATTATCGAAATTATTTAAATAAACATTATATTTATAAAAAATGAAATATATAACGATAAAGATTTTATTATTAAAAAGCTTATATAATTAAATAATATCGTTAATAAATAACTTATTAATATCGTTATTAAGGTTATATTATTTACTTTATAATTTATAACGTTAAAATATAAATACCTTTATAACTTTACGTACGTATATTTTATAAAAATATAATTAATATAATTAAAATTCTTGAATTTTTTTGTATATTTTAATAATTTATACGAAGTTATAATATATATATAAATTAAAATATAAATTATTTATTAAAAAAATAATATTTATATAATTTTTTAATAAAAAATAAAAAATTTTTAAAAAACTTTTAATTAATTTATTTAATATAAGCTTTATAAATATATACTTTATATTATTAAAAAGCTTTTAATATAAAAAATTTAATAATAATTTATTTTATTTTATTAAACGTAATTTAAAAAAGTTATTTTTAAAATAATATAAAAACTAAAAGTAAAAAAGTTAATAAGTTTTTTTATAATTAATAAGTTTTTATAAAATAATTAATAAACTTTTTTAATTATAAAGTAACTTTTTCTTTATAAGCTTATAAGTTAATTATATATAATTATTAACGTTAATAAAATATTTATTCTTAAAAAGTTTAATTAATAAAATTTTTAAAATTTTTCGATTTTAATACGTATTAAGTACGTATTTATATTATTTTGCTTTATGGTTTTTTCGCGAATAATTATGCGTTTAAAAATATTAAAATTTAATTTTACGTTACGAATTAAATAAAAAAACGTATTACGTAATTTTAAATATTTAAAAAATAAGTAAAAGTAATAAATTAAAGAAAAAAAAAGTATAATAATAATTAATATTTTCGAATTATTTATATATAAATAAAATAAATTCTTTAAAAATCTTTTTTAATAATTAAGTATTTACTTAATATAAATATTTTTTTATTATTTTAATTATTATTTTAATTTTTAATTTATACGTATCATTTAAAGTAAATTTAAAGTAAATCGTAATATACTTTACGACGTATTTTTACGGCTTTAAATTTCGTTTATTTCGTTTATTAAATAATTATTTATTTTAAAAAACCGGTTATATTTATTTACCGAATTTATATAATAATAAACGGTTATAATTTACTTTATTTAAATATTTAATAAAATAAATTACGTTATTTTTATTTTTAAAACTTATAAACTTATAAAAATATAAACTAATAAACTTACGAACTTATAATTAATAATAATTATTATATAAATAATAACAATTATAAAATAATAATTATAATAATTAAATAATTATAATTTATAAACTTATAATTTATATAAATTTAAACGTATAAACTTTATAAATTTATTATTTATAAAATTATAAAATTATAAATAATTTAATTATTATAATTATTTAATAACTTAAAGTCGAAGTTAATAGTTTTATATTTACGTATTATATATACGTAATTATATATAATATAAATCTTATAATAAATTCGTAAATAATAATACGATAAAACCGCGCGCTTAATTTTTAACTTAAAAATATTTATCGCGATTTCGCGTTTTTATAATTTTACTCGTTAACGTATATTACGTAATTTTAATATGTAAATAATTTACTTTATCGTTTATTATTTAAAAATAATTAATATTAAAAATAAACGAAACGTTAAATAATAACGATAACGAAAATAATAATAATAATAATAATAATAATAAAAAAAACAAAGCTTTAAATTTAACGTAACGTTTTATTTAAATATAATAACCGAGCTTTTTTATATTCGCGACGATATTACGTATAAAGGTATTTTTTAAATATTAAAAAATTATATAAACTTATCGTTTATTACGAAATTATTTAAATTTATAATTTATAAATATATCGAATTTAAAAAATTAATTAATGCGAAAATCTTAATTAAATATTATTATAAATTATTATTTTTAATAAACGAAAATTTAATAATTATTATTATTATTATTATTATTATTATTATAATTAAATTAAAAAAAAAGAAATAAATAATAATAATAATAATGTAAAAAAAAGTATTAATAAAAGTTAACTCGATTTTGCAGTTAAGTTAAGCGATTATTTTCGAAATAATTTTAAAGATAAATTAAAACGAAAAGAAATAATAATAATAATAAAAAGCAACTCGAAATAAAAGAAGTTAATAAGTTATTTAACGTTTTTAAAAAATGTTAATAATATTATATAATAAGTTATTTTAATTTTAACGTTTAATTTAATTTAAATAATAACGATTATATTAAAAACTTAAACATTTATTATATTTTCGTTATTATAAAAAAACTTTATATTATTTTTATTATTAAAGGCGTTATTTAATTTAATAAATTTATGTTTTTTTTATAATAATATATTATTAAATAAAACATATATATATATTATTTTAAATAATTAAAGTTTTATAAAATAAATATTTTAAAACGTTTAATTATAATTAAAAAAAAAATAAAAACAAAAAAAACATAAAAAAGTAAAATATTTTTTAAATATTTATTTTTATTATTACTTTATTAATTTATTAAAATTCCTCGATATTTAATTATATATAATTACTTTATTTTAATATATAAAACTTTTTACTTTAATTTAAAACTTTATTTTAAATTAATAATAACTTAAATAATGTAAAATGAAATAATAATAAAAAAAATATTATAAAACTTTTTATAAAACGTACTTTAAAATGAAATAAAAAAGCATTAAATAAGTTTTTAAATATTATAATTAATAAAATAAATTCTTTTATTATTTAATATTTTATAAATTTAAAATATATAATATAATATATAAAACGCTTTTTTAATTTTATAAAAAAACATTATTAAAACGTTTATAAATCTTATATTAATAAATATTATATTTTATAATATTATAAAAAAATAAAATTAATTTTATATATTAAGTTATTTATTTTTATTTTAAATAACTTTTAATTGATAATTTTTCGTTTTTTTATTTAATTCGATTAATCGTTTATTTAAATCGATATTTACATTTTAAAACTTATTATAATCTTTATTTAACTTTATTTATCGTTATTTTAAATCGACATTTACGTTAAAACGCTTATAATCTTTAAAACGTTTTATCGATTTAATATATAACGATAATTTTATTTTTATTAAAAAATCTCGAAAATATAATATATTTATCGATATCGATATATATATCGAATTTATAATTAAAGTTCGTAAATTCGAGCATTTTTACGATATCGATATTCGATTAAAACAAATTTAACGTATTTTTATTTCATTAACGAAATCTTTATTTTTTTATATATTAATCTTAATAATTAATTAATTTCTTTAAATAATATACGAATATATATTAAAAAATATAAATTATAATCGTATTTAAGTTATTTTTAACGAATTTTCATTTATTTCGTTAAAAAGTTAATTTATTTAATTATTATTTTATTTTATTATTATTTTAAATTATTTTTTCATTAATGATTTTTTTTATTATTATAAATAAATATTTAATATTATATTTAAAAATATTTCGATAAATATATTTTATATTTAATAATAATAAAAATTATATTATATTTATAATTTAATGTTATAATAATTTAAATGTAAAATAAAAAAAAAACATAACGAAACTTTAATAAACCTTTTTTTAACGGCACTTATAAACTTATAATCGTAATTAAAAATATTAAAGATAATATTATTATTTAATTAATATTTATTAAAACATATAAATTCGAAATATATAATTTTAAATAATAAATTATATGTAAAAAGCCGACTTTTTAATAAATTAATTACATTATTAAATATATTAAGCTTAGATAATTTTAAATAACGTTTATATCGTTTTAAATATTTATAAATTATTATAAAAGTTTTTAAAAAAAAGGTTTTAATTCTTTTTTTTTTTTTTATTATTAATTCGTTATAAATTTTATAATTTATATTTACATTAATATAATTATATATAACGTATTTTTAATAATATAATTAACTTTATTTAATATTAAGCATTTATTTTTACTTAACGATTTCGATTAAATTATTATTAAAATAAAATTATTTAAAAAAATATTAAAACATTTTATTTAAAATATAAATATAATATAAATTTATAATATCGTATATAAATTTATATTAAAATCGATAACTTAAAATAAACCATTTTAATTTATTATTAATTAAAGTAATTTACGAAAAATTATATTATTAAATTTAATAATATATTATAATAATAAAAATATTAAAAAATAATAAAGATATTAAAGTATAATTATTATTAAAATAATTACATTATTTTTAAAAAAGAAAAGATAATAAAAAATTAAAGATTTTTTATATAATATTAAATAAAATATATAAATTTTTTTATTATAATATTAAATATAACTTTATTTTAAATTAAAACGCGTTTTTAAATAAAAGTATAATTTATTTATAAATTATAATTAATTAATTAATATAAACATTAAGATGTCGTTTTTAATATAAGTATATTTATTTTTACCTTTAATATAATAAAAATATTAAACATTTAATTAATTTATAAAATTTTATTAAAATAAATTTACTCGTAATTAACTTTATTATCGTTAATAATAAGTTATTTTTATTAAATTTATAAAATTAAAACTTATTTAATATATTATAACCGAATAAACCGTTATTACGATATTATTTAATTATATATAAAACTCGAATGTTTAAAAATAATTATTATAACGAATACTTTAAAATATTTATAATATTATATATTTACGTATAAATTCTTTTCCTTAATAATAATTAAATAATAATAATTAAATAAAGATAATAAATTATATAATAATAAAAGCGATAAAGTAAATAATGATATAAAAAATAATAAAGTAAATATTAATAAAAAAATAAAGCTTTAATATATTATACGATTCGTTAAAAATAAAGCTATAATAAAGTAATAATAACTTTATTTAATAATTGTATTTAATAATTTAAAGCTTTTATAATTTATTAATTATTTTCGTAATTACTTTCGATAATTTATTTAAATTCGCTTCGGCTAATCCCTTTAAATAACAAAGTACTTATAAACCATTAATAAAAGTTTACTTTTAAAAAAAATCGAAATTTAATAATTTATTTATTAAATAACTTATTTATTTAAAACGAATAAGTTAATTTGTTTAATTCTTTAATTATTATTAAATTAAAATAACGTAAAATACTTTAAAGTAATAATTTATTTTATTTTTATATTAATTATATTAATATATTTACGATTATTATATCGACGAACGAAGTCGTTTCGATTATTAAAAATCTCGAATTCGAATTTAATACGAAACGTAAAATTTATTTTATATTTTATTATATAAGTTTTTAATTATAAATATATATAAATAAACTTTATAAATATTAATTTAATTATATAAAAGTATAAATAATAATAATAATAATTATATTAATATTTTTAAATAATATAAATTTTTAATGTTTTTATTATATATTTATAATAATTAATATAAATATCGATAGTTTTTATTCGTTAATATAACGTACTTTAATTATTATTATTTTTATTTAATAATGTTAATATTTTTAATATTAATAATAAACTTTTCTTTAAATAAAATTAATTATTTATTTTATATATAATTACTTATATTATTAATAATGTTATTAAATTTAATTAAAAATTATTAAATTATTAAATTTAATGTATTTATATTTATATTACGATATATATAATATTAACGACGATTTTCGTCGTTATATTTATTTCGTACGATTTATAAAAAAACAAGCTTTTCGAGTTTTATTTAATTTAAGTTATTTCTTTTAATTCTTTAATTATTTATATAATATAAAATTTACTTCGTTAATTTTATTTTTCGATATATTTAAAGCTTAATAAATATTATTATTAAAAATTATATTTATTAATAAATAGTTTTACTTAACGAAGTTATTATATAAATATAAAAGGCTATTATTTAATTAAGAATTAATATTAAAATAAAAGATTTTAATTTTAATTAAAAGAATTAAATAAAAAATATAACTTTTTTCTTTTAAATATAAAGTATTAAGCTTTTTTATTCTTTAATATTAACTTTAATTATAAATATATATATATTATTTATTAATATATTATTATATAATTTAATAAAGCTTTTAAAAATAACTTATATAACGTTTATAAAGTATTAACTTCTTTTATTTTTAAGTTTTTTTTTTTTTTTTTACCGTTATTATTATTATTAATTAACGTTGTTATTATTTTAATATAATTTTTAAAAATATAATCGTAATTATCGTAATTTTAATAAAACAATTTGCTTTTCGTTTCGTATTTAAGTTTATTTTATTTATTGTTTTTGTTTATATCTTTTCGATTTATTTTTATAACGTTAAATATTATATAATTTATTATTATTATTATTAATGTTTTACTTTATTATAATAAAAATTTATAAAATTATTAATAAGCTTTTTTATAAAGTAATTTATTATTCGTAAAATTAAAATTATAATTTTTAATTAAATTTTTATATTATTTTTAATCGCGATAAAAAATAAATATAATTCGTTTTTTTATTATAATTATACTTTAAAAGATTTAAAATTTTTTATAAAATCTTAAATTTTAATAATAAAAATAATAAGGTTTTCTTTATTATATTAAAGCTTAATGCTTTTTTGAATTATATAATAAACTTTATTAATTAAAAAGTAAGTTTTTTTTAAAACCTTTAATATATTCGTACTTTTAATAATCTTTATAATAATAATAAAGGGTTTTTTATATTATTATAAATAAGTTTTAATTTATTAAAAATAAAAAACTTAATTTTTTTTTCGTAATTTACTTTAATTAAAATAAACTCGAAGGTATTTTTTTAAAGTTATTAATTGTTTTATCTTATTAAATAAGTTTTTTTATTAATGTTAAAGTTAAACTTTTTTTATTTTAATATAACTTTTAATAAAAAGCTTTTTTTCGTATATAATTTCTTATTAAACGAAAAGTTATTCGATTTAAAATCGAAAAACGAAAACGAAAACGAAGAAAAGAAAAAGAATAAAAAGCTATTTAAATTCCTTAAGTTATTAAATATAATAACTTAAACTTTTTTTTATATATTTTTAAACGTATTTAATAAATTTAATAAATTTTTTAATAATATATACGATTAATTAAATTATTTATTAAAACTTAAAGAACTTTTAATATTTAATTTATTATTAAAATATTATTAAGCTTTTTTATTCGTAATTATAAGTTATTTATTTTTAAATAATACTTTATTTTTCTTAAAAACGATTATAATAATTTATTTATTTTTATTTTTATTTCGTTTATTAATTAATTTAATAATTTATAACGAATTAATATTTTTAATTTATTTCGATAAATATACTTATTATTATTATAAATTTAATATTATTTTAATATTAAAACTTTACTTAAAAATTACGAACTTAATTTTATAAATTACTTAATTATTTATAAATTATATTTTATATTTAAAATTAACTTATTATCTTTTAAGCTTTATATTAATGATTTTTTTTACGCTTATAAAGCTAAATAATTAAATTATTAATTATAATTATTAAAACATTAAAATTAAAAATATTAACGTCTTTTATATATTAAATTATAAAATTAATTAACGAATTATTAAACTTTTTTTAAAATTAAATAAAATAATATTTATTTTTTAATTTTATGTTTTATAACGTTTTATAATTAATAAATAACGAAATAATTAAAAGTTAAAAAAGTTTAATAATAAATAAAAATCGTATATATAACAAATTAACTTTTAAAGTTACCTTTAAAGCTTTTATTAATTTAATTTAAAGAAAAACGAATCGTTTTATTATTATTAATCTTTTTCTTAACGATTTTTAATAATATAATAAATATTAATTTAATTTATAAAACTTCGTTAATTAAATAATTAAAAGAAATTTTTTTTTAATATTTCGAATTAAAATTATTATTTTATAAAAAATCTTAATTCTTTAAATATAATAAGTTAATAATAAATAACGATTATATTAATAAAAGTTTAAATGTATTTATAATTTCTTTTTTAAACGATTTTAAAAGTTACGAATTTATAAAAGTTAAAGAAATTCGTTTAATAATACGAAATTATAATTTCGACCGTAATTAAAACTATACGTTTAAAAGCATTAAAACCTTATAATAATAATTTAATTTATTTATATATTAAATATAATTAATGTAAAAAATTAAATTTAATTATAAAAAAAAATAAAACGTTTTTTTTTTACTTTTTATTTTTCTTTTACTTTTTTTTTCTTTTTTTTTTCTTTTTTTATTTCGTTTCGTTAATTATTATCGACGTATTAATAAAGTTTATCGCGTTTTTTTTTAATTTAACGCTTTTATTTTTATTAATATTTTTTAATTTAAAAATTAATTATCGAAATTTAAAACTTCTTTTTAAACTTTATTTTTAAATAATTTATATAATAATTTATTAATTTTATAAAAAATAAAAGATTTTTAATTTATATATTATTAAATTTATTGTTTTTATTTTAATTAAAATTATTTTTATATCTTTTTATTCTTTATATAAAATAATAAATTTATCTTTTATCGTTTTTTTTTATAAAAATTAATATCTTTATTATTAAATTTAAATATAATATAACGTTAAAATTATAAATAAAATTATTAAAAAAATAATTAATAAATCTTTTTACGTTAAAAATTAATAAATGTAATTTATAAATTTATTTTTTTAATAACTTAAATGTAATAATATATATAACGTTATTAACTTTAAATATAAATACGAATTTATAAAAACTAAATTAAACATTTTAAATTTATTATATTAACTTTTTTAAGTTTAATTATTTTACTTTATTTAATGCATTTATAAAATTAAAAGTTTTTAAAGGTATTTTATAAGTAATTAAGCCTTAAAATTTTTTTTTATAAAGATTATTTAATCGTTATTAATTATCTTTTTAAACTTATAAAATTAAACATTATTTAAGCTATAATATTTCTTAAATATTTTCGATATTATTATTTATTTATATTAACGAAAAAGATTACGATAAATTATAAAAATAACGTTATTTATTAAGTTTTTAAATATAACTTTATTTATACATTTGCGATATTTTTTTATTAATTTACGTAATTTAAACATAAATCGTTTTATTTAAATTTAAAGCTTGTTATTTTTTAATTTTTAATTTTTTTTTTTAAATCGATTAAAATTTAATAATTTAAAATGTTTCGTAAAGTTTAAGTTTATTTTAAACTTATTTTAATTTATAATAAACGATAAAAAAAACGTAAATTTATATATTTTTATTATATAAAAAAAATATAAATTAATAATTAATATTTAACTTTTTTAATTAATTTTAAATTTAATCGAATTATTTAATCGATTTTAATATTTAAGGTTTAAAAAGAATATAAAATTTCGAAAATAAATATATATTATTATAAATAATAAAATAATAAAGTAATTTTTTTAATTATTTTAAAAATATCGAATAACGTTTAAAATTTCGTAATATTAATTTAAATTGTTTTTTAAAAACTTTAAATATTTATATATTTAAATGTAATAAAAAGCATTAATAAATAATTTTAAATCGTTTTTATTATAATTTAAAAATGTATATATTTAATTCTTTTTTGCTTTTTTTAATCGTTTATTAAAGTTATTTATAATTTTTATTTTAAAACGTTATAGTTTTTATTAAGCCTTATTAAAAGCTATGCGTATATTTTTAATTTTAAAGTTATATTATTTTTTATGCATAATATATATTTCTTTTATTCGTTTTTTATTATTAAAAATACTTTTTAATTTTTTTATTATTAATAAATAAATATCGTTATTATATTTAAAGTATATCTTTTTATTATTTTTAAACATTTAATAACTTAATAAAAATAATATGTTTTTTAACGATAAATAATTTTAAAAATATTTAATATTTGTTTTAAAAAAGTTAAAATTTTCGTACGGTTTTAACGTTATAAAATATACGTTATCGAAGTAATAAATAAAATATTCGACGTAAGCTTTTTTTTTATAAGTTTTTATAACTTGCCGTAATAATACGTTTCGAAATAATAATGTTTATTATTTTTTAATTAATTATTATTTTTTAAATAATCTTTATAATTTTTTAATAATTTATTTATATTATTATATAAAAAATATAAAGTATTATAAAGATAATATTTTTTTATTAAAATCGTAATTAATTTATTAAAAAGATTTTATTACGTCGTAATATTTATATATTAATAATTAATTTATTTTTCGTTCGTTTTATAAATAATTTATTTTTTTTTTTAATAAGATTTTATTATGTTTTTATAATTACGATAATTTTTATACGTAATTTTGGTATTTTTAATATTAAAAAGTATAAAATAAATTATTATTAACTTAATTTTTTAAAATATATATAAAGAATTTTATATATAAATATTTTATTATTTTTTTTTAATTTTTTTACGTATATATAAATGTTTTTTTTAAGTAATTTAATAAATTATAATATATTAAAATATTTAATTATGCTTTTAAAAAAAATAAAGCTTGGTAAAATTTAAACGTAATTATTAATATTATACTTTATATTAAGTAATTAATTTAATAAATTTTAATTTTTAATTAAATAAATTTTTAAAGTTTATTTTTTACGTAATTATTTTCCGGGTTTAATATAATTAAATTTAAATAATAAAAATTTAAAAAACCGTTATATTAATTTATTAATCTTCGGTAATACTTTTCTTTTTAAAAACGTATTAAAATTAATATTATAATTTTTTAAATTTATTTTAAATTCGTTTATTAATAATCGATATTGTAAAAGGTTTTGCGTTTTTAAATAAGTTTTGTTAAGTTTTATATATATATTTAAAGTATAACGGTTTTTATAACGAAAAAAATAATATTTAAATTAACGAGCTTAAAGGTTATAAAATTTATTTAAATATAATATAAAGTCGAAACGTATTATATAATAAAAGCGTCGAATAATATAATTTATTATAAACGTAAGTTTTTATAATTATTTTTTAATTTTTTTATAATTATTAATAAATAATTAACGATTATACGTAATATAATTTTCGATATTCGTATTTAAGTTTTTTAATATATTATTATAAAAATTTTTAATATTTAAATTAAATGTATTTTAATTATTAAAAATAAAATTATTATTTTCGTTTTTTTTTTTCGATTTATCGTTTTTTAATTCGTTATTATATATTAATTTATTTTAATTTATTTTAATCGATAATTTACGCTTTTTATTAAATAATTTATAAAGTTATATAAATTTAATTTAAAATTAATATATTTTAAAAATGATAATTATTAATATAATTAAATTTATTTTAATATCTTTTTTTTAATTAAATTATAATATTATAAATTAATGTTTATTTTTTATTATATTAAAGTTCGTTATTTAAATTATATTTAAAATTAAGTTTATATATTTTATTTTACGAATAATAAATATATAAATCGATATATAATTTATATTAATATATATTTAAAATTTTTATTATTTTTTTATTATTTCCTTATTTAAATGTAAATTTTTTATTTTTAAATATTACTTAACGAGTTGTTTTAATAACGAAAAAATAAAATAAAAATATTTCGCTTAATATTTTATAAGATATAAATTTTTAAAATAATATTTGCCGTGTTTTTATAATAACGAATTTAAAATATATATCGCTTTTATTTTTAATAATTTTATATAAAAAATTTATTTTTATTTTTATTTTTATTAATTTATTATTATAACTTTCGTGCAAGTAATATAATTTTTTACCGGTTAAGTTTTAATAAATAATTTAATTTAAAAATAAATATTTTTAATTATAAAGAATTAACGAATAAAAATCGAAATTATATTATTTAAATTAATTATAAAATAATTTAACTTTATTTAAAGTTAATTTATTAAATAAATACGAAAAATATAAAATATAACGTATTAATATATAATATTTAAATAAAGCTTAAAATATTTATAAATAATTAAACTTTAAAATAATTTTGTTTATTTATTTAATAATATAACTTTTTTTTTTATTAATGTTTATTTTTATACGATTTTGTTTTTATTTTAATTTTTTATATTAAGTTATATTAATAATAACTTTATAAATAAATTTCGTTTTAATATTTTTTATTATATAAATACGTATTATTTATCGTATTATTTATTTAATTAATAACGTTTTTAATTTATTTAAATGTATTTATTTTTTAAATAATATATATATTTTATATAATAATACTTTTTTAAATAATATTTTTTATTTTTAAAAAATATTTTTTATTTAATTAATAATAATATATATTTAATTATAAAGTATTTTAACTTAACGGTTTTAAATACGATTAATTTACGTATATAATATTTAACATTATTTATTTCGCGCGATATATTAATTATTATATACTTTATTTCGTAATCTTTTTATTTCGGCTTTATAATAATTAAATATAAAAACGAAAAGTAAATATAAGTATTTTATTCGTATTAATATTATATATATATATTATTCGTTTTATATATATTAAATATTATTTAATTAATTATAATAAGTTTTATTATTTTTAAAATTATTAATTTATCGAAAATTAAAAAAAGAAAATAATTTCGTAAATTAATAATACTTTTTTAATATTGCATAATTTTAAATAATACGATAATAACGATTTTTTTATAAATTAAATTAAGTTTTTATTAATTAAAAACTTTAATAAAAAAGCTTAATATATAAAAAGTCGTTTTTTTTAATTTAATTAAAAATACTTTTATTTAATAATTATTAATAAATAAAGTGTTAATATTATAACTTAAATAATAATTATTAAAAAAATAAATTTTTTAAGAAAAAATAAATGCTTAAAGTACTTAAAGTTATAAATTATATATAAATAAATTACTTTATAATTATTTATACTTAAATATTTATATATTTATATTATTAAAAGATAATTATAAATATATAAAATTAACATTAAAACATTATATTATAAAAGTTAATAATAATATTTATACGGTAATTTATAAATATTATTTAAATTTTTTAAAAATAATAAAAAGTTTCGTTTATTATAATAATTAAATTTCGTTTTTAATAACGGTTTAAATAACGAGTTTTATACGTAATAAATATTTAACTTATTAAATACTTAATGATTTTATATAATGATTTTTTTAAAAATTAAAATAATAATTATAAATAATAATTATTTAAATAATAATTTTTAAAGTTTATAATTTTATTCGTATA
This sequence comes from Eutypa lata, assembly GCA_022661535.1. Lineage (NCBI taxonomy): Eukaryota > Fungi > Ascomycota > Sordariomycetes > Xylariales > Diatrypaceae > Eutypa > Eutypa lata. The sequence goes on from JAKULF010000016.1 coordinate 776,764, forward strand.
TAATATTTTATTCGTTTAAAACGAATAAATTATTTTATAAAGTAATTTTTATTATTTTTATTAATATGTTTTTTAATTTATATTTATTTTCGAATAAACGTATTATAAATTAAAGTTAATAAAATAAATATAAACTTTTTTAAATATATTATAATAATAAATTATTAAAATAAAAAAAACATATAATTTATATATAATAAATATTAAACGATATATTAACTTTATAATTTTAACGCTTTATTTTTTATATAACTTAAATATTTTAATGTTATTTTGAATAACTTTAAATTAAAATAAATATATTATTTTTAATATTAATTATATATAATAAAAACGTAAATAATTTTTTATTTATTATTACGTCGTTATATAATATTAAAAAAATATATATTATAACTTTTTCTTAAATTAATTATTTTTTAAATTCGTAATTTATTATATTCGATATCGTTATTAAATAATTTAAAATTACGCTTAATAATTTAATATAAATAATAAAAATAATTACTTTTAAAATTAAAAAAAATATTATTTAATATATATTAAATTAAACCTTTTATTTCGCGAACTTATAAGCATTTAAGAATAAATATATACGTATATTTCGTTAATTTATTATCGATTATAATATAAATATTATAATTTTTAAATTTTACTTTTATAATCGTTATTTTAAAAATAATACATTAACTTATTATATTATATTATATTAATCGTTAAAAAGTATAATTAAGCAAAAAAGCGAAAATTTTTAAAATAAATTCTTAATAAATTATTATTATTTGTTTTTAATAATATTTTATTAATAATAAATTTTACATTTATAACTTTCGTTAACGAACTTTTACTTAAAAAGTAAAACGTTAATTCGTTTAATTATACGAATAACTTATTATATAAATAATAATTTTTATTTAAAAGTAATTAATTTTTTAAATATATTATTAATTTTCGAAATTAAAATAACGAATCGAATTATAATTTTATTAACTTTATTTCGAAATATAAATAAAGTTTTAAATTTAATTTTAAATTTTATATTAAAAATATTTATTCGTTTAAAAATATTACGAAACGTTTTTAATAATAAAAACATAATATAAATATAAAAAATCGATTAAATTATATATAACGTTATTTCGATTTATTAATTAAATTTTAATTTTAATTTCGACTTTTATCGCTTATATCGTTTAATATATCGTCGTTTTTTTTAAACTTTAAAATACTTATTAATATTATATATAATCTTTTTTTAATAATTTATTTATAAATAACGAAAAATTAAAGTTATTAATAAATAAAAGCTATTATTTTCGAATTTAAAAGCGTTTTTATAAAAAATAACTTAATTTAATTATAATATAAAAATAATATAATAAATGAAAAACCTTTAATTATATAAAATTATTATTATTTTTATTAATAAATAATTAAATATTATATAAAAGTTAATTTTTTTAAAAGTTATTTATATTTAATAATAATAAAGCTTATATAATAATTAAAACGTCGTAATAAAATAACTTTAAAAAGAAATAAACGAAAAAGTAAATGTATTTAACTTTTTAAAGTTATAAACAAGTTAATTATTAACTTAATTATTATTAAAAATAACCGTTACGTTAAATAAATTTTTAAAATAATATAATTATTTAAGAAAAAACTATTATATTATAAGTTAATTTATCGAATATATATATAAACTTTTAAAGTTTTAAAATAAACGTTAATTTATAAATTATTTATATAAGTTTAAGCTTTTATAAGTTATTATTTTAATATTAAGTTTAAACGTTTTAATATTCGTTTTTATTTAAAAAAATTTTATTATATAAGTTTTTTTTTTAAAATTTAATTTTTATAAATAATTTATAAAAAATATCGTATATATAATTTTAAAAAATTATTTAATTCGAAGTCGAAAAATAATTAAAATAAAAAGTTAATAATATTTAAAGAAATTTTATACGTAATTATTTAAAACATTAATATATTTAAAATTTATAATATCGTTTATAAATCGATATTTATCTTTTTAATTTAAAGTGAAACGATTAAATTAACGATAAAATATAATATAATTAAGTCGATAAAAGCTATTTTGTTATAATAAATAATATTTATAAAAATTTATAAAAAGTTAAAAATTATCGAAAAAATAAATAAATTAAAGTTTACGTATAATAATAAGAAAATTCGTAACGAAAAAGTTAATAATAAAGAATTTAATAACGAAAACTTAAATAATAAAGATTTCGATAATTAAGAATTAAATAATAAAGATTTAAATAATAAAGATTTCGATAATTAAAAATTAAAAAATAAGTTTTTAAATAATAAAAAATTAAATAATAAAAAGTTTAATAATAAAAGCGTATCGAAATAATTACGATATAAGTAATTTTTAATTTTATTAAAATTTATTATTTATCTTTTTATTTATTTTTATAACGTTATTAAATATAATTTTTATAAATATTATAAAAACGTTTTTTTTTATTTCGGGTATTTTTATAAAATCTTTATTATTATTATAAAAGTAAAATTATTAAGCCGTCGTTTATTATTACGTTAATTTTATTAATTTTAATTATAAGTTTTTTTTTAATTAAATAAACGTATTTTAATTTATAAAAAGTAATTATTTTATAAATATAAAGTAAAAAAATGCATTATTACGATATAAATTAATTAAAAAACGTAATATATATATTAAATATTAAAAATAAACGAAAAGTTTATTATAATAACTTTAAACGTAATAATTTTTAAAAAAATAAACGAAAAGAATAATTTAATATTTTATATATAATTATATTATAAAAATACTTTTTATTTTATAATTTAATAAGAATTTTAAAATTATTTTATATTTATTTAAATAAAAAGATAAAAAAGGCTTAAAATATTATTAATTTATATAGTTTATTTTTTTCTTTTCGTTTTTATCGTTTTTATTTTTTTTTTAATATTAATTATATTTAAAAATAAAAGGAAAAAAAAAAGAAATCGTTATTTATAATTAATACAAAAAAATAACGTTAAAAAATAAAGATTTATTTATTTTTAATATGTTTATATATAATATATATATTTAATAAATTATTAATAAATTTAAATATATTAATGTTTTTATTAATAAACGTAAAAAAAAAATAATAAAATGAAAATATATATTAATTATAACGTCGATATAAATAAATACGATTTAATTACGCTTTATTAATTATTACCTTTTGCGTAAACGTAAAGCTCGTCGTGTTTTAAAGCGATAACGACGATAACGATTAATAAATAAAGTCGAAAAAGTAATAAAAATATCGTTATTATTATTAAAGCTTATAAGATTGTTTTAATTAACGTTTAATTTATTATTAAATACAATGGTTTTTTTATCGTTAAAGTTATTAACGAAAATAAAATAATTAACGTTTATTAAATTCTTACTTTTTAAGTTATTTTTTTCGTTTATAATAAATAAATATAAAAAATTAAAAAGCTCGAAATTTTTAATAATATTATTATCGAAAAAATAAATAATATAAAAGCCGTAAAAACATTCGTTTAAAAGTTTTAAATTAATTTTAAAGTTATAATGTTTATAATTATTTAATTACGTTTAAAACGTTATTATTAAGCTCGTTTAATTATTAAACGTTAAATGATTTTATTTAAAATTATAAACGTTTTTTTAAAAATAATAACGTACGACGTAAATTTATTCGTAAAAAGTAATTATAAAGAAAAATATTACTTTTTAAACTTTATAATTATAAAACTTATATAATAAATAATTAAAATCGCGATTAAAGTTATATTAATACAAGTTAAAGCGATTATATTATAACGCTTTATAAAAGTAAACGTCGTAAAGCTTTTACGTTTCGTTTTTATTAATTAAAGCGTTATAAAAAATGTTAATATATTATTAAAAATTATATAACTTAATTTATATTTCGCTTTACTTTTATTTATAATTAAGTTAAAAAAGTTTTATAATAAAATAATAACTTTAATTAAAATATTATTAAAAATATAACTTATTATAATTATTTTATCGAATTAATTTTAATTTTAAAAGTAAATATAAAATAAAAGTTATTTATAAATACGTAAAAACCTCGAAGTAATATAAGATATATATTACTTAAATATATTATAAATATAAATAAAATACGTATTATAAATATTAAATTAATAAAGCTTTAAATAAGAAAAAAACGACGATAAAGTAACGATAATAATATTAAAATAAAAAGTATAAAAAATAAAAAAAAATAAAAAATAAAAGAAATAAATTATTTATAAAAAATTAAATACTTATATTTATTTATTATATATAATATATTATGTATAAAAAAATATAAAGTAAAAAAGTAAAAAGATATATAAACGATATAATTATAAGTATTTATAAAATAAATATTATTTTAATATAAAAATTAATAAAGTTATAAAAAAAAATTTAATCGTTATAAAAAGTATATTAAATATAAGTTAAAAATATTAAAAAAACGAGGTATTTTATATCGAACTTAAATAATACTTTTTTTAAATTTAAATAAATTATATTTATTTAAATATTAAACGATTACGTTAAAGCTTAAGTTTTATATAATTCGAAATAATTATATTTAATTTAATATTATTATATACATTATAATTAATTATAATATAAATGTATTTATCGTTTAATATAATTTATTTTAAAGTTATCGTAATTTATATTAACGTTATTAATTTATAAGTTTATTATATTTACGTCGAAAAATATATTTATTTAACGCTTTATTATAAAAAATAAAATAAGTTATTATTAATAAGTTTTTCTTACGAATGAAAATAATTAAAAAATATATAAACGTTATAAGTTAAAGTAAATATTAAATTATTTAATTAATTAAGCCTTATAAATAATAACGAAAAAAACGATTTTATAATTATCGTAATTAACGAAAGTATTAAAGAATAAATAATACGAAATTAACGCGTTAATCGATTTAAAAAGAAATTAATCTTTAAGTTAAATTTAAAAGTAATTAAAAATAATATATAATTATAAGTTTTTCGTTATTAAAAAAAGCGAATTTAAGTTTTAAAATTAAAAATTTATAATTATTTTAAATTAATAAAAAGTTATATTTTAAAAAGTTTTATAATTTATTATTTAATTATTATAAAGCTTATATTTTATTAAAAAACATTTATAAATATCGTTTAATTATACGTAATAAATAATATAATAAAAAACGATTTAAATTTTATTAAAGCTTTAAAAGTTTATTTTATTTAATTAATTAAATTCGAAAAATTTACTTAAAGCTTTACGTTATATTTATTTATAAGTATTATATTAAAACTTTATTTTAAAAGATAATTAAGCGTTAATAAAGTTTAAAACTTTATTATAATTAAATAAAATATTTTAAATAATTTAAATTTTATTTTTATATATATTTATTTATATATATATTATTATTATTATAATAATAATTTTTTTTAATAAATAAAAGCAAATAACGCTTTATATTTAAAAATTAAATAATAAATTAAGCTTTTTAATTTATTATATATAATCTTTTTATATAATAATATAATAACTTTTTTTAATTATATATATAAATCTTTTATAATTTATTTATAACTTTAATATTAATCGATATAATTTAAACTTTTATTTATCGTTTAACGAAACGTTTTTAATAAAAAAACGAATTAAAAGGTTTAATATTAATATTAATATTTATATTAATTATCGTATATAATTTAAAAACGATTAAAATAATAAATAATTACGATTTTATTAAACGATTTAACGATTAAAAGTAAATTTTTTTAAATAAAATAATATTTTCGCTTTTTAAATTATTATTATTATAAACGAAATGCAATTAAAAAATAAAGTTAATAAATATAATATTATACTTATTTTATAATTCGTTATCGTTATTATTATCGTTATCGTTATTAATAAAAAATAAAAAAAGCGCGAAATAATTAAATATAATAATATCTTCGTTTATTAAATTATTTATTTTATTTTTAAATGTAAAAAGAAATATATAAATTAATTATATAATAATAAAAATATAATTATTAATTTTATAAATAATAATAAAATAAAAAGTATACGAATAAAAAATATTTTATTTAAACGAATACGAAATAAAGCCGATATAAACCGTATAAAAACATTTATTTATAAAATTATTATTAATAAAGTTAATATTTTCGTTTTTATATAATAATAAATTAAACGTATTAAGTAAATTTACGTAATTTCTTTATTATATTATAATATTTTAAATTATATTATAAAGGTTTTTAATAAATATTATTATTATTCGTTAAATTTCTTTCGATATAACGTAAATAAAAAATAAAAACTTTTTTTAAACTTTATAATTATAAAATATATATAATTAATAATAATTTCCGCGTTAAAAGTTAAAATAAAAAATCGTAAATACGTTATAACGTATTACTTTTATCTTTAAGTTATTATATATCTTTTATTTTTTTATTTTATCGATAATATAATTATAACGAAAGTTAATATATTATTAAAAGTTATATATTTTATTTTAAAGTTAACTTTTTTTTCACGACGTAATAAATTACATTAAAGTATTATTTAACGAATAACTTATTATTATTATTTTATTAATATTATATATAATTTTAAAAAAAATAAATAAAATAAAGTTCGTTTTATTTAATAAATAAATTTAATAAATAAAATATAAAATAAAAAAATAAAAAATAAAAAGATAAAAAATAAATAATAAAATTATAAAAGCAATTAATAAAATATAAAATAAAAAAAAAGTAAAGCAAATATTAATAATAAAAAAAAATAATATAAAAAAAAAAAAAAAAAAAAATTAAATTTTAAGCGAAAAATTACGTATTTATATTTTATATATAAAGTATAAAATAATATTTATTCGATTATAAAAAATAATAAATAAAAACGAATATAAATATATATTAATATAAAAATAATTATAATAATATATTAAAAAAGTATTATATAAAAAAACGAATATTATAATATAATATATATATAACTTTATTAAAAACATTAAGTAAATTATATATATTTAATAAAGAAATTAATTTATATTTACGTTAAATTCGTAAATTAAGTTATTATATATATTTAATATATTATATTAAAACTTTTATTATTATTAATTAAAAGTAATTTATTTAATTTAATAATATATAATAAAAAACATTAAGTTATAACGTAAAAGTAATTAATATAATAACGTTTTAATTTTTCGAAATTATCGTTATTTATATTATTAATATAAAAAAAGTTATATTATTAATTAAAATTCTTATATTACGTAAATTATATATAAAGTTTTATACGAAAATCTTTTAAAAAAATAAAATTATATATATAATTTTTATTAAAATATATAAAGTATAATTATAATATATTATTATTTTTATTTACGATAATTATAATTATAATCGTTATTATACTTAATTATGTTTTAATAATATAAATATATAAGTTATTAATAACTACGTAATAATTCTTTTATATATAAATTTTAAAATCTTAAATACTTAAAGCATTTTTTAAATACTTAAAGCATTTACTTTTATCGCTTAAAGCATTATATATACTTTATTTATTAATAATTTCTTTTATTTTTATCGTAAAAAGCATTTTAAATTTTAATATTTAAGCTTTTTTACATTTTAAAATTTAAATTTCTTATAACGAATATTACTTATTTTTTAAATTTTATTATTTAAGTTTTTAATAATAAATATTATTTATTTACTTTTTATAATTTAAGTTTTCGTAATACGTATTAATTTTTTCGTAAATCTTGTAATTTATTATACTTTTTAAACTTCGATAAAGTTATATATTTAATAAGTTAAGTTTTTTATAATAAATTATTTTAAATTTTAAAATTTAAACATCTTATAATAAATACTTTAACTTTTATAAATTAATTATATATATATAAATAAATAAAATACGTAGTTATTATATATTTATAACATTTATAAAAACGAATTTATTATAATAAAAAATATAATGAAAATATTTTATAATTAATTCTTTATAAAAATCTTACGATAATTTCTTCGCGTTTTATATTTAAGTTCTTAGCTTTTATTTAATTTTTATTAATAACTTTTCGAAAACATTAATATTTCACTTTATACGATTATTTATCGCTTTTTTTTTAAAATATTTAATTCTTTAATTTTTATTAATCGAGTTAATTTTTATTAAAATCTTTTTTATTATTTTAAAGAAATTATTAAATAATTATTCTTTTGTTATATTTATTTATATAAACTTAAGAATTATTGCTTTATATATAATAATATACTTTTTTTAAGTTTATATAATAAAATTAAATTTTTTAATTTATCGTTTTAACGATTTTATTTTAAAAAAGCTTTTTAACTTTATTATATAATTATAAATCTTATAAATATTAAATAATTATGCTTTATAATACATTATATATTGCTTTATATAATTAAAAATCCTTAAAAGCTTTTTATTATTATTAATTATATTAAATTTAAATCATTAATTTAAAAATTCGTAATTATTATTAACTTAATAAAAAAATATATATTTTTTTTTTTTTATTAAATTATTTTATTTCGATAATTAAAGTTTAAAGATATTAATTAATGTTATGTTTTTAAAGAAATAAAAGTTTTTCGAAGTTAAAAGTATAATCTTATGCTTTTTTTTAATTATTATAATTATTTTATTTATTATTTTATTAATATTATACTTATTTATTAATATAACTTATTTACTTTAACGTATTAATAAAAGGTAAATTATTTTTTAATTCTTAAAATTTAACATTTTTATTATTTATTAATAATTAATATAAAGTATTAATTACATTTTAATTTATAACGCTTTTATTCGATATAATTATAACGTTTTACGGTGTATTATTAGTTATTATTTTTAAAAGTTATTTTAATGTTAAGTTTTTTCTTTAATATCGAATTAAACGAAGTTAATTTATATCTTTATTATTAATATTATTATTATTAAGCCTTTTAAGCTTATTAAATTTAACGATTGTTTTCTTTTACGTTATAATATTTAACTTTATATTAAATTAAATTATAATTAATAATAAATATATATAAAATACGTTTAATTAAATAATATTAATTAAAATAAAAACCTTTTTAAATTTTAAAATTTATTTTAAAAATTTAAAATAAAAATATATCGTTAATAATATAATAAGCTTTATAAATAACTTATATTATATATAGTAAATATATATTTAATATATTAAAAACTTTATATATATTATATATAATACGTATTATATATATAAATATTTAAGTTTTTTTTATTTATTCGTATAATAATAATATTAAGTTAAATTTAAATTTATATCTTTTAAAACTTAAAAAGTTAATTATAACCTTTTTAAGCTTACGTAACATTATTTTAAGCTTTTTTTTAAATTATAATATTTATAAATTTATTTATAACTTTATTTAATAAAGAAATTAAATATTTTTTCGTAAAAAATATTAAATTTTACTTTATTTTAAAAGCGATTTTTAAATATTAATTTATTATTTCTTAAATTATTTATTTAAACATTAAATGCATTTTTAATAACGATATTCGTTAAAAATATTAAAGTAAAGGTCGTATTTAAAAAGATTATTAATATTATTATAATATTTAAAAATTCGTTAAATATTATATTTAAAAAAATTAATAAATTTAATAATTATCGTAAATCGAAAAAGTTAATGTTTAAATATAATTTATAAAACTATACTTTATATTTACTTTATTATTTTCTTTTAATATTTAAATTATAAAATTTAATATTATTATTAATAATTAAATTAAAACTTTAAAAATTATAAAGAAAAAGATTAATAAAAACATACTTAATAAAACCGTTATAAAAAATTTCGTTATAAAAACTATTAAGAAACAAATTACCGAAAAAAATATAATCGAAAAAGAAACCGTTAAAAAAGAAATTATTAAAAAAAAAACTTTCGAAAAAAAAACTTTTAAAAAGATTATTAAAGAGTAAACTTTTAAGTAAAAAACTATTAAAAAAATACTTTTAAAAAGCGTAAAAAAGCTTTTTAAAATTTAAATTATAAAAATAAAATTAATAATACTTTAATTTTTTTAAAGAAATAACGTTTTAATAAGTTATTTATCGTAATTAATAAAAACGATAATAAAGTTATAAGCTTTTTTGTTTATTATAATAATAAACCTTAAGATTTATTAATAATTAACGAGATTACGGTTATTAAATCTTAATAATTTAAAATCTTAAATATTTATTATATATTTACGATTAAATTAAAGTTTTCATTTATTATTTAATTATATAATACGTTAAGTAATTACTTTTTAAGTTTTATTAAGTTATTTAAAAATAAATATTATAATATTTATTAACGTTACGTCGAATAAATTAATAAATTAAAAAAAGAAAAAGATATTTCGTATTTTAAACTTAATAAAGATTTCGAAAAAGCTATTATTATTTTATTATAAGCTTATAATAATAGCTTGAATAAGCTATCCATTTTTTATGTTTATTTATTTGTTTTTCGTAAATTTAATGCTTTTAATAAAAATAAAAGGTTTAATAAAAACTTAAAGGTTTTTATTAAAAATAATACTTATAAAGTATTAAAGCATTTTAAAAGCCGTTTAATTAATAAGTTAAAAAGTAACGTATAAAACGAGATTTAAAAACTTATAAATTAAAGCTTTTAAAAATAAAACATCGATATTTATTCTTTATATATTAATAATCATAGTTTTTATATAAATTAAAATAAAACTCATAATATAATTAAAAATATATTTATAAAATAACGTAAAAGATAATACTTTTTATTATTTTTTAAAAAATTTAAGCAATTTTAATAATTTATTATTTAATTGTTTATTAAAATAAAAGTTAATATTATAAATTAAATAAAAGTTAAAGTATAAAATATTAATTTTATTAAAAGTAAATTTTATTAATTAAATAATAATAAAATACGTTAATTTCTTTTTAATCGTATACGTTAACTTTATAATTACTTTTTATAAATATATATATAAAATGCATTTAATTTACTTTAATAATAAATTTTAATTTTCTTAAATATATAAATAAATAAACTTATACTTAAATATTTAATTCGGCTTTTATTAAATCTTTATTTTATATTTATATTTATAATTTTTACTTTTTATAAATAAATGTAATATATATTTTATAATAATATTTATAAATTTTAAAAGTTAATTTTATTTATGCCGTTATTAAGTTTATAATTAAATATTTTTATTATATAAAATTAATTTTATATATATATATTTTATATATTATATAAATTATATATATATTATATATAATGAAATTATTATATTTATTATATATAATTTATTAAATTCGAATTACGTTTTAATTTTAAATTATAAATTTATATATATTATAATATATTTTAAAATATATAATTATTATTATTAACTCGAATATTTTCGTAATTTATTTTACTTTTATAATAACTTATTTATACTTTTTATTAAATTTTATTATTTAAAAATCTTTTTATTTATTATTAATTTTTAATTATAATTATTAAAAATAAAGTTAAATTAATTATATAATTTATATAATAAACGTTTTTATATATATAAATCAAGTAATAAAACTTTATTATAACGATATTACTTTTAAATAACCGAAACTTTAATAATAATAATATACGTAACGTTATAAAAAACTATAATTTCTCGATTTTAATATAATTTTTTAAAGATTTAAATAAATTAATAATTATTAAATATTTATATTAATATATTATTAATTTTATTAAAACAAACAGCTTTAATTTATTAATTAAATATTACATTTTTAATATTAACGAGTTTTTAAAAAACGAAAATAATAAAGTAATATTTTTTCGTTATAACTTAATATTTAATTATAAATATTAATTAAATATTATTAATACGTTTAATTTTTTTTTACTTATTAAACATTATATTAAATTATTTATATAATAATTATTTATATAAAGCCTTTATATATAAATTATAAAAATAACGCTTTTTTATTACGAAATTAAAAAATTATAATTTAATATATTTTAATATTTTTTAATAACGATATTTATTATAATTATCGAATTAATATTAAAAAAAATATTAAACTTTATAAGATTTCGAATTAAATTAATATATATGTTTTTAAATTCATCGCATTATTTATTAAAAAGCTTTTTATTATTCGACGCTTTATATTTTATAACTTAAAGCGCTTTTACGAAAATATAATTATAAATATCGACTTTTTCTTTTAAAGCTTTTTTATTATTAATTAAATTTAAATATATATTATCGTTTAAAATATTATAACTCGGCGTAAAAAAAAAATATACAATTATATAAAATGCTCGAATAAAAATAAATAAATTATTAAATTATATTTTATCGTTTTAAATATAAATAATTTTACATTATTAACGTTTATAATATTTATAATATTATTTCTTATAATAATTAATATAATAAATCTTATTAATAATATCGCTTTATTATTAATATTTATAAATTAAAAACTTATATA